>JADBJO010007541.1:0-12500 GCA_016801955.1 Conus betulinus | reverse complement strand
TTATCACGTAAATAACTGCTATACCCTTTTTTGTTTTCAATAGTGATGATTTTGCATGCTTCACAACAACAAGAAAAACACTGCAAAAATATTCTTCAGCAAAGTTTATTGTATAAGGTGGAAGGAGCCTGGCTAACCTTGAGAACAAAGTGTTGTTGTTGTTGGTCTCCTGTTCCAAGGTTGGGGGTTCAGTTCCCTCTTGAGACAACCAGGATGTTAGAGAAATTTTCTGTTTAAATTGAACAGCTGCACACAGAACATAACATTCCCTTTCTAGTCCTTTGGGGTGGGCTGTAAACCAAGATTCTCTGCCGGAACATGCATAAAAAAAAACAAAATCTTGTGTGTACAAGGCATTTCACCTTTCAGAGAGGAGTAGGCTGCTGTGTGCTAATCGTAAGGATCGCAGGAAAATAAAACATGCATTCTGGTGTCATACAATCACAATCACATTACCGCATCAAAAAATGGCTGCATTTACAAAAAAATCTCACCAATGTTGGGCTCTCAGAATTCTAGCTGAGGAATGGAGAAAGGAGAAAGAATGAAAGAAAAAAAAAAAAAAAAAAAGTGAAAGAAAAAAAAAAAGAAAGAAAGAAAAAAGAAAAAAAAGAAAGAAAAAAAAATAACCATTCTGCACATTAACTGTCAACTTCATCTCAGAGTTGTCTGCCATGCAAGTCAAGTTTATGTGTGAAATAGAGCAGAAAACTCTTAACATAAGCTGCCTGCTTAGACTTGCATATGAAGCTGACAACTGCATGAGAATCATCAGTTGGACTTCACAGGAAACAAAATTATTTGAATAATAATAAAAGTCTAGAGCTTTTCCTCCTGTTCTTATAAAATGACAGCAGTGTGACAGAAATGTGTACTGGAAATTATCCAAGTTCGCACAAAGGCATTTTGAGAATTTCCCCATCTGCTCTCCATGGCAGGAGAGAGACCTTTTTTCCCTCCTCTCTCCTCTCTGACACTATCTTTGGAAAACAAGGTCGCCAGTGATGTTTGTCATTGTGGGTCACCGTCATCTTCAGAACATCTGTCAAATCTGCTCTTTTCAACGCCCCGGCCTCCCTGTAATAGAGCACGTTCCATTTCTCCTTTGTCTTCCTTCCCTGCTGGGGGCTTGATTTCCTCTCTCTCTCTGTCTGTCTCTGTCTGTCTGTCTGTCTGTCTGTCTGTCTCTCTCTCTCTCTCTCTGTCCTTCCCCTCCAATCCCCACATCTTTCTCTCTCTCCCCCCCTTCCCCCCCCCCCCCCCCCCCCCCCACCTCTCTCTCTCTGTCTCTCCGTATGTGTCGTCTGCTTCTCTCTTTCTCTTTCTATGTCTGTCTGCCCCATCTCTCTGTTTCTGTTTCTGTGTCCATCTGTTTGCCTGTTTCTCTGCCTGCCTGTCAGTCTGTCTGTCTGTCTCTGTCTCTTTCTCTCTCTGTCTCTCTCTTCTTCTTCTTCTTTTAATTTTCATTCTGTTACTTTGGATTGCATTCTATTTGAAATGCCTTGCATTTTGTTTTCCATTTATGTATATACATATATATCTATGCATTTATTATTATTACCATTATTATTATTATTATTTCTTCTTCTTCTTCTTCTTCCTCTTCTTCTTCTCCTCCTCCTCCTCCTCCTCCTCCTCCTCCTCTTCCTCCTCCCTCTTCTACTTCATGTTATTATCATTGTTATTGCTCGTCTTGGTAATTTTTAAGTTACTTTAGTAGAATTGTACAGTAAGAAAAACAAAAATGACTTACCTGACCTATAATGTGCACCATGTGAAATATTCATTGCCACATCAGTGTGTGTGTGTGTGTGTGTGTTTGTGTGTGTGTGTGTGCCGTGGATACTTCCACTTTGGTACAACTGAACACACACACATATATGGTAGTACTAGGTTTGATTCAGTGCAAGGGAGATAATCTTTAAAATTTGCAAAATATGTTAGGTTAGTGATGAGTTGTTTCCCTTGTACTAAGTGGCCGCTCACAAATCCATGCGTGCATGCATGCGAGTGTGTGTGTGTGTGTGTGTGTGTGTGTGTGTGTGTGTGTGTGTGTGTGTGAATGCAGATGCATGTTTGTGTATACATAATCAAATGTTACATGCATTTATGGTGCCATGAATGCATTGGATGTATGTATTATGTTTTCAGTATGAAGGTCTACAGTTGTCTGGAGTATGATGGAGTGGGCGTGCCAGATGACCTCTGTAAGTTGACACAGATAGGATGTGTGTGTGTTTGTGTGTGTGTGTGTGTGTGTGTGTGAGAGAGGAGAGAGAGAGAGAGGGGGGGGGGGGAGGGGGAGCAAGGAAGAGAGACAGAGAGTCTCTGTGTGTACTTACTTACTTAGGCCCATTGCTCTTGCCAGAGCATAGGCCATCAACAACTGCCCGCCAACGACCAAGGTCCTGGGCAATCTTTCCTAATTCGCCCAGCTGTAACCCATCTGCCTGGTGTCCAATTTCAGGTCCCGCCTCCAGGTGTTTCTTGGTCTTCCTCGCTTCCTTTTGCCCTGGGGACTCCAGGTCGGAGCTCTTCTGGTGGTGTTGTCCAGGGGCTTTTGGAGCGTGTGTCCTACCACCGCCATTTCTTTTGCAGATGTCTTGCTCTACTGGCAGTTTTGTGTGTGTGTGTGTGTGTGTGTGTTTGTGTGTGTGTGTTTAAGTTTGTCACAATCATTTTCATAAGATGAAGAACAAACAAAAGTGATGTACATAGGACAGTTAAGTTCTGAATATGCAGGGGGAACAGGGGAAAGGGGCTAAATTTCATTTCTTGTTGCATAGGAAAAGGGACACTCACCATCTCATGGGACAGGAGCATGATTTCATTCATTGTGAAATGGAAAAGGGGCATAATTCTATCCCTTGTGGCATGGGAAAAGGGGGTATAATTCTATTGATAGTGACATGAGGAAGGGACATAATTCATTTATCATGGTATGGGAAAGGGGCATGATTTGGATAAATAATGTCGGCATGGTCTGCCAGTATGTCATGGAGCACTGCGGTGAAGCGGGGAGCTCCTCAGCAAAGGGGATTGAGGTGCTGTACTAATCCTGCCTCTCCTGCCACCTTTAGATGTCCAACCCACCTTGTACCCTGTCAGATAGTCTTGGAAACCATGACAGGATAAAAAGCTAGTAGCTGGTAAACTTATCAATTACAACAAGAATGATAACAATAACAGTGATGAACACAAAGAAGTACAAGTTCCCATGCCATCAGAGGCAGTCTCCAATCAGTCAGCGGTCAGTGTTTCTGATGTCACCTCAGGTCCCGTAAATGTTGTAGAGGTCATGCTATACACTCTATTACCAGTTCAGCTTTGGCCATCAGCTGCCTCTGATTATGTGGATAATACACTCATCAATTAGACCTTATCTTGTAGGAACCAAATGTGAGGAGATGATTGTTGCTGCCGTCATGTGGTTAGAACATTTCTCCGTTCTAAAGGAAGGGAGTTCCAGCCACCGATGATGAAGTTGTTGAGTGCATGTAGGTCTGCCAGTCGTTCACCATTCTCGGTCATGTCCCCAGTCAAGGCTTCCATGATGGTCTCATACCCAGTGTTGTCCTTTCTGATCTTGGCGTTAAAGTCCCCCATCAGGATGGTGTCTCACTCTGGATACTTTTCTATGATGGACTGCAGTCTGTCGTAGAACTGGTCCTTTTGTCAGTTTCCTCATGTCATTTGTAGGAGCACAGCCCTGTATCAATTTCATGTTGATTTTCCTTTCTGGGTTCTGAAGGATGCCGTGATGATTTTTGGGTGATGGGCTTCCACCTGATAAGCGCTAATCTACAGTGACATTATAGAATAACTACTGAAAAGACTATAAGTTGATTAATAAAAGGCCGAAAGGGAGAAAGAAACAAGTAATAACAAACCTAAAAAAACTAAAAAAAATGTCAATGTTCTGTGAACCCATAAATTGTTTTGAACAGATCTTTTTTTTTAAGATAATCTATTAATAATCAGTTCAAATTTGTGGAACAGATATGTTTTTTTTTTTTTTAAACATCATTAATGACATTTGAAGTGGTGCGATTTTTGGGAACAGATTTTTTTTTGTTGTTGAAAAATGTCATTATGACATTTGATTGGCTGCAGATTTTGTGCAATATCTTAATAAATGTTTGATGGTGCAGATTTTGATGCAAAATCCTTAAATGACGTTTGAATTGGTGCAGATTTGATGCATATTATAATGACGTTTGATTGGTGCAGATTCTGAGGCAGTTGAATTAATGGCACATGATTTGGGCCGATGTTGATGCAGTATCATTAATGCGGTTTGATTGGGCAGAGTTGATTAATATCATTTAGGACGTTTGATGGGTGCAGATTTTGATGCAATATATGTAATGACCTTTGATTGGTGCAGCTTTTGATAAAATATCATGAATGACGGTTGCTTGGTGCAGAGTTTGATGCAAATCATCAAGAAGCGTTGATCGGTGCAGAGTTTGATTACACTCTGGGCTGGATGTCCGGCAAACGGAATCTGACCAGTGCGAGCGAACAGAGACAGTGTTCTTGCCACCAACCCTGAGAGTTTTGAAGGAGAAAAGGACATCATGCGGCTGCTGACCTACTAAAAACATCATGTGCACAACTGCGGATGGCTACGTGCTGGTCCCTCCCCCTTTTCTCTAGTTACCTTTTTGTTTAATATTTATTTTCATGTTTATTACACAATTTGATGCACGAAGAATGTGGGCATGATTTGTTTTTGCTATAATTGCTGGACAAATTGTAGTATGAAGCACCAAACTATTAAGATGGATTTACAAACAAAAAATTAAAGAAAAGAACAGCAAAAAATCGTTGTCAACCATTTATTTTCTTTACAGAATGATCTGGTGGACCAAATTGACCCCATCGCTTGCGTTAAAATTAAACTTCCCGAGGAAAAACAACCTTCCAAACGCAATGGGTCTGAAGAGAGTTCCAGCTTAATCTAGTCAGTACATCCCACATCTTGTAGACAGAGGGGTAACTAATTTCATAAATGTCGTCTGGTGTCTTTCTTTGTGGTTCCGTTATAAATGTCAAGTATGCATTATTCTTCAATTTAAAGCAGCAAGCCAAATTCAGATGATTAAAAAAGAAGTACTAATGAGGAAACAAATGAAAGGGGGGAACATCCTCTAATCATTAGGCCAGTGAATTCATAGATGCAGTGGACGGTAACATCCCCAGAACGATTTGGTATTCTGTGTTATTATGCTTGTGTGTGGTGTGTGGGGTGTGTGCAAATAGCTCACAGTTTTAAGGGGGAGACGATTTATTTTTGGTGATGGTTGCGCGACTGCTAATTTTTTTTTCATTCGTATGCAAAATAAGGACGGCATTCATGGTGATAGAGTAAAAAATGATGGTGAAATAGAATAGTGTAATTCTCATTCTGTATTTAGTGATGAAGGGTTTTTTTTTTTATCAGTGGTGATGAAAGGGTCTATCATTAGAAAGATATCTGTAGCACCAGTTTCAGCTTTTTTTTTTTCTTTTTTGTATGTGTGTGAGGTAGATACAGTAAGTTCGCTGCCGACAAACTTCATTGTCGTTTTAAACCAGTGCATTGTGGGTGGGTCGGCCAGATCGGAAGGACTGTTGGAGATGCAACCGCTGCATTCCAAACCTGTCCTACTCATTCAGGTAAAGACAGTCCTTGCTTCTAGCCAAACATAAGAGAGGAATGATGAAAGATTCGAAATGAAAAAAACGTTGATTGAAGTATGTTAAAAAGAATGTTCAATAGAAATGATGTGTGATATCAAAGTGTGCAACTGAAGAGCTGAAACTCAAAATGTCATTCGGCACAGCTGAGTTCCATAATAATGAGAAAATCAGATGGGATGGTTGCATGCAAATATTCAGCAAAGCATCACGTTCCTGTGAGTGAATATATGACAAGCTTAGCACCCTGTGGGTTGAAGTTGTACATGACAAGTTGATCCAGACTAGAGTGTGTTCATGGTGGTAGTGGGAAGGTATACATGAAATTAGTTCCACTTCAACATTATTATTTGAATGGCAAACCAGGGACACGGAAGAGCAAGAAAATGTGTTAATCAAAGCCAAAAGGGTCTGATTGGTTTGTCTGATCCATCATCGTAATGGAAGAATGCAGGTAATCGAATATCCATCTTTATTCAATCCGTCCACACAGTTTCACTTCAGGTTTGGTGTCACGTCTGTGGTGATTAATGCAAGTCCCTACAGGTGGACAACTTCCCTTTATCCCCACTTGCCATATGAAGTCGATCAGCCACAAACAACTATCTCTTTAGCTTTCTATCCGTGATATTTTCACTTACAGCCATGTTTTTGGTATTTCTACAAAGGAGAAAAACAAACAAGAGTCGTCAGAATGATGAGGAACATGCTGCCAGCCTGCTGTGCACTTCAGTCAATCCGGTTGCAGAATCATTCATCTGTTCCTGGTTAAAGTTAACCATACAATCTGCATCCATTTTCAGTCATTCCTGAGGTCAGAATTCATTCAACTCTGTCCTGGTTAAACATAACATCTCAATACCCTTCAGTCATTCCTGAGCATGAATCACTTAACATTGTCCTGGTAGAGCACACCATACTAGCCAGTCACCTTCTGGTCTTTGATTGGGAACAGTGCGTCAGTGTTGATGACCGATGGGCCATGACAGAAAGAGGGGGTACATCATGTTGTATATGTGTCAGGCTTGCCACATGCATGCACCTCTTGTTGTCATCGGATTATATGTACACAAGGCATGTGGGGGGCAGTACAGTTGGTGGAACAGCCAACAAACGAAAGAGTTTGGGATAGTTTCAATTCAGCTGGTAGAAAAGCCAACAATTAGAAAGAGTTTGGGATAGTTCCATTTCATGAAGACAGAGGGTACAGGACCTTGGGTCTTTCAATCTGTGTTCCACACAGAATCACATCAGCCCACATCATCGGGAGTGGCACAGATCTGGAAATCATAGTGATCGTGGAGAACACGCAAGGAAGACGCCTTCAATGCCAAAACTGTTCGTCACACCCTGCCAACGGGGACGTCATTTTTCGAAACAGAGCGGGGGTTACATCTGTGAGTGAAAATTGAGTGTGATGCAGTAGTTGTATCTTGTCCAGGAGCTACTCATGTGAGAGAAAAATATTCCCTCATTCCTGGATTTAGAGGAAAAAAGAAGTGTAAAGTGAGAACTGCCACATATGCAGTAGCAAACCGGCCAGAATAGAGCGGCGACCACTTTCCCCACAATCTGTAGGGGCCGTCTGGCATCCATTCCATTCATAAACACTGCCATGCGCAAGCGACCCGGTCGTGACATGTACTGATGACGCGACTCACGCAAAGTTCAAAGTGCTTATCGCGAGAGAACTGATTTTCCGGGCTACAGGAAGGAAAGGAGGAATTTTGTGTGCTGCCCGGTTTTCTGGGTTGCAGGAAGGGTAGGATTTCTGCAAACCGGAAAACACTGGATTGTAGGGATGAAAGAGTTACGAAGAAAAGAAAAACCCCAAAAACAAAAAAAAAATAGAAGGAAAAGAGAAAAGGCAAGGGCAAACCAGCCCATGGCAGTCAGGCCACTCCACTTGTAAGAATCTCTCTTCCTTTCTAGCTATTGTGTGTGGTGTGTGTGCTGTGTGTTGGCTGTGTGTGTGTGTGTGTGGGTGTTGTGCTCTTGTGTGAGATAGTAGTGTGTGTGAGATGTGTGTGTGTGTGTGTGTGTGTGTGTTGTGTGTGTGTGTCTGGAGCTTCATGTTTGACGACTGTGGTTTCAGAATGTGTGTGTGTGTGTGTGTGTGTGTGCTGTTGTGTGTGTGTGTATTCCATGTTTGACGACTGTGTGGTTTCAGGTGTGTGTGTTGTATATTCTCATGTTTGACGGAATGTGGGTTTCAGGTTGTGGTGTGTGTATTTTCTCATGTTTGACGACTTGTGGTGCAGTGTGTGTGTGTGTATATTCTCATGTGTGACGACTCGTGGTTTTTTTTCAGGTCTGTGTGTGGTGTATTCTCATGTTGACGGACTGTGGTTTGCAGGTGTGTGTTATGTGTAGCATTCTCATGTTTGACGATGTGGTGCAGGTGTGTGTGTGTATATTCTCATTTCTGTTGTTGCGACTGTGGTGTTTGAGGTGTGTGTGTGTATATTCTCATGTTGAGACTGTGGTTTCAGGTGTGTGTGTGTAGTATCTCATGTTTGACGACTGTGGTGTTAAGGTTGTGTGTGTTGGTATATTCCTGTTTGACGACTGTGGGTTTCAGGTGTGTGTGTGTATATTACATGTTTGACGGCTGTGGTTTGCAGGTGGTGTGTGTGTGTATTCTCATGTTTGACGACTGTGGTTCTCAGGTGTGTGTGTGTGGTATTCTCATGATTGACGACTGTTTGAGGGACTGTGTAAATTCTAATGTTTGACGACGTGGGTTGTGGTTGTTGGTATGTATATTATCTGTTTGACGACTGTGGTTGCAGGTGTGTGTGTGTATATTCTCATGTTTGACGACTGTGGTTTCAGGTGTGGGTGTGTGTATTTCTCAATGTTTGACGACTGTGGTTCGAGGGTGTAGTGTGTGTGTATTTCTCTGTTTGGACGACTGTGGTTCAGGGTCGTGTGGTGTATATCTCATGTTTGATGAATGTTTGTGGTTCAGCGTCGGTGTGTTATATTATCTGCATGTTTGACGACGTGGTTTCAGGGTGGTGCGTATAAACTTATTATTATCATGTTTGACGACATGTGGTTTCAGGGTGGGTGTGTCTATTTCATGTTTGACGATCTGTGGTTGCAGGTGTGTGTGTGTATATGCTCATGTTTGATGACTGTGGTTGCAGGTGTGGGTGTGTGTATATTCGCATGTTGACTACTGTGGTTTCAGGTGTGTGTGTGTTGTATATTCTAATTGTTGACGACTGTGGTTTGCAGGTGGTACCCATTCGACTGTAAGACCCAGAGCAACACAGTGATCTGTAAACTGGGCAACCCTCTCCCCGCTGGAGCAAAAAGTAAGCGTAGTCTCATAACTCAAATGCTGAAAATGAAGGTAGTGCTGACAGAAAAAAACAGAGGTTGATGAATTGTCTTCTTAATTTTTGGTCTAGTCAGTGTAGCAAAACTGAGGAGGAATTGCAGGTGAATGTGCTGGTGTGGTGTGTGTGTGTGTGTGTGTGTGTGTGTGTGTGTTGAGTGGTGTGTGTGTCATGTACATACCTATTGGAATCAGAAACATTAAGATACAACACATTAGCGTAAGACATAAAAAAAAAAAACTATTAAAAATTTAAAATTAAATATATATAGATACCTACTCTCAATGTTGGAAATGGTTCAACGACAAAATTTCACAAACACGCCGTAGGGACAATGAGCAGCAAGTTAAATACATTAAGTGGGCACGTGCACCACGCACACACACACACACACAGCACACACAACAACAACAACAACAACAAAACACCAAAAACGAACAACACACATACACACAAACAACAACAAGAACACACACACGCACGCACACAACACAGAGATGAACACACACCACACACATCACACACAAACTATGCAACACACACACATTATCTCTGTGCACATTATTGAACTATATTACTCAGAACACGAGGACATAATCATATTGTTACTTGAATTGCTCAACATGCCATGTAGGCCAAACATGGGCTGTGTTATTGATTCAATGTGCACACATTCGATTTGAAAAGTTTCTGGTTTTCAGTCGAAGTTTAGATACCCGGCGAGTAGCTGTCCAAGACACAATGAAACAACAGATGACTTAAAGTTTTATTTACTGGTCAACAGGTAAAGTGTTTGTGTCTTCTTTCTTTGTGGTTCTTGACTTAGGGTTCTTCAAGTTTGAATGATGTGTTTCGTAAAGAAAGCTGATGTTCTTATATTGTCACCGTAGTCAAGGGAGAAAATTCACTTTGCATTTGGATGATGAAGTCAGCAATCAATAACCATTGAAGTTGGACCTAGAGGGATATGTAATGTCTTCAAAGGAACACCCACTATTACACACACACACACACACACACACACACACACACAAAACCACCACACACACACACCACCACACTCTCTTCTATCTCGCTCTATTTTCTCTCTCTCACAGATACCAAACATGCACAAACATGCAGACCACACACACAGAACACACACAGACATACATACATGTACATGCGCATGCACATGCACACACACGCACCACACACACATATATGTAACATGTGTTTGCCACATGTAACACATACACAATCACTCACGCACCGCATGCACACAATACACCATGCACAAAACACACACACCAAACACACACACACACACACACACACACACACACACACACACACACACATATGTACGGGTTTGTGTAATGAATTGTGTGTATGTCTTGCTAGAGGCAAAACACTATATAATCATTATATATTCATTGCAGAAAAGCAATCACATGCACATGGAATGATGTGTTTCACAAACATTGTTATAAAGATGTAAGATCTCACTAAGAAACTATACTCAGTACTATCACCTGTTTTACCTAAATGATCTGTACCCCAACAACTCGAAAATGCGTGCACCACAATGTGAGGAAATGAATTTGCCAGTTCTTTGCACAATGAAATTGTACATGACGGTTAAACAAATGCAAAACAAAAGAAGGTAGACTCTTGCTACCTGAGTGTAGACCTACCGTCTCCACAAACAAAAGAAAAATGCACTACTCACTCGCAGCTTTCGACAGCCATTCGGCCATCTTTCCTCCAGCGATGCCTGTAGGCTGACTGCATGAAACTCTCGATTCAGATCACATGACCATGGCATGTACCCAAGTCATGTGACCGAACGGTGAAGCGGTCACCGGGGGCAAGGTGTTTTGTAGCGGCCCCTGGGCTCCCTGTTGAGCAGGAAGTACAAAGTTGGTGGCTGCGATTGTAGATGGCCTTCCTTGACCCTCGCTGGAACCACTTGTTTTTGACTATTTTATGTGGGGTCCTGCATTTATTGTTTGAGCCTGACAGTTTGTCAGACACATGTATTCCATGTTACCTGTCTCCAGCACACAAGCGGAGCTCACAAATTTGACACCAGAGACAATGAGGCGGAGGGGTGGAGCTTCCTGTGACTGCTTCGGCAGACATCACCCATATAGGGTGGGTTCAATGTCTTTCCTTGGATATGACATGAGGAAATGGAATACTTTGTTGCTTTTTTTCTGTTTGCTTTTTCTTGGTCTTGACAATATGTGTCTTATGGGGTTGACTTTACCTTTTTTTTTTGTTTGTTTTGTTTTTACTTTCATCATGATCTCATTGCACTGGATTCATTAACGTTGTCTAAAATAAACACAACAAGAATACTGCTAATCATCTTTGGTCCCCTGAGGGTATTAAGAGAATGCAACACAAATTTGCTTGTGATGTGTAAACATATGCAGATCAGGTTGTGGGGGTGTGTGTGTGTGTGTGGTGTGTGTGTGTGTGTTGGGTGTGTGTTGTGTGTGTGTGTGTCGGTGCAACATTTCAGAATCAATATGTACTAATCTACCGATGCATGTTTGCATGCATCTGAGTGGGAGATAAAAAACAACTTAGTACTTCTACTTTCCCTTGATAAGCATGCCTTACGCTGCAAAACAAAATGCTCCATAATATTGAAAGTGTAAGTCATTCTGTTTGTGGATTGATGTTCGGAACCCTTTTTCAGTTGGTTGTGTTGTCAGTTTTGAATGGCACCGTCCTCACTCACAGGCTGCTGGGCTCTGTTCAGGCCGGTCAGATCCAGAGCAAGTGAAACCTGAACACCTTGAAGTGATCCAGACCAATAAAAACAACTACAGAGGTGGTGCACCTTTACCAGGTGGAGCAGGAGGCATATTAGAGATCGTCAATCACGGTGAGCGAAGTTTGATAACCTGGCTTTGTTTTATATTGTAAAATGAACCTTTTGTAATATTTTACAGGTTTAAATCTCCTGGCAAGCATTAGGGGAGTGAAACTGTTTGAAGTTGTCTGTATCTAGGGGGTGGTTACTATCAAAGGTAGAGACCTCCATCCGTTGCTACATTCCTGTCGTCTAAAGGTATTTAAGGATCGTATTCCTTTGGAGTTGATAGAGAGGGTTTCAAACCAAAACAGAAATGACATCTAGAATGGTTACAGGCCCACCAACGGTCAGCACTTGCACCGCGAAGGCTCTGATCATTTCACAGAAAAAGGCATGAGGAATAATGTGCTTTTATACAGCACAATCAAAGTATAGGCTAAACAGTGAAGAAGGCCTCTGACGAAAACCCGTGAACTGCCGCTTAACAGAAATCAGGCACAGAAATATTTGACGTTGCTGACTCAATCAGAACATGTTACGGATTTATACCCCGGATACCTTTTTGATTAAATCAGCCCGTGACACTGTTAAATAAAATTGGAAATGCTGTAGGATTGGTTCATGTTCCATATCATTACACGTCGCTTTGCAATAAGTGATTG
>JADBJO010007540.1:73531-105479 GCA_016801955.1 Conus betulinus | reverse complement strand
CCCTGGCCATGGCCCCTTACTCCAACACCAGACGGGTGCCAGAGGAACACCTACATCCCCAGAAGGACTTCAACTCTTACCCAGAAGATCTGCACGGGCCCACAAGAAGCCACAGCGCCTCATCGAACAGTTGTGAAAACAAACAAACAAAAAAAAACGACGCTGGTGAAAGACCCGGTGCCACAAAGGCAAAAACAAATAGACGCTGGTGAAAGACCCGGTGCAGTGATTTACATCTAGTCAGACACTCTTACCGGTTCTAGTCATAATATAAATTAAAGTTTTCAAAGATTAGATTAATCTTGCATCACGATTTCGTAACTAAGAACAGCTTACTATGACTGGAAGACTGAAACGGATTTGATAATGAAAAGAACATTTAAGATGTTTTCGTCTGACAAGGAACCTTTAACGGCAAAAGATAACTTTCCCGCCTTTTAAAAAAAAAAAAGGGGGGAGATGTAGTGTATGCTGTTTTAAGCATGGACCGTACCGGAACGGTATACCAGCTTCGGCTCTGCATGATGGGCGGCGACAGCCTCTGTATCCACGTGTACTAGCAAATAAAGTCCATATCTTTGAAAGCAAGCACCGCCTTTGCCTTATTGAGTGTGCGGCATACCATTACATTGTTCTTTCGCGGTAGTCTTGGCATGCAGCTTTGAGTGTACTGGGGCATACACCTATAGCGTTTTGGGCTTAACCCGTAACTGTGGACTGCCCATGTCATGTGACTGTCACACTAAGCGTGGTGCAGTACGCCGAAGTTTCATTGAGCTGCCGTTCATCACTTTTTATCTGACCACGCTGCCGAAAGTAAGTTTCTGTTGTACTGACGGTCTCAAACGGTAACAGTTATACGTGTAATTATTATGTTTAAAAGCCAAAAGAACCCTGTAAACCGCAAAGGCAGAAAGTTCGGGATATTGTTCATCACCATGTTGAAAACCTTTGAACTTGATTTTACACCCAAAACAAAACCAGTCTGCTAGTGAACGCAGTTAGAGATAACATGCAAGCAACCCATTTTGCTAGGACCGTGCAAATCTATGCTGAAGTTAAGCGAAAATGCTCCACTGGTCCAGGATTTAAGCTTTAACGTCATCGTTCTCTGGTGTGCATGTAGGTCGGAGAAGAGTCACGTGACATGAACCATGTAGTTTCGGTTTCAGTTCCCATCTCGAAGCATGAAGATGAAATAGGGTACAGCCATTTCAGGAAGAGAGCACAATCTTCTGCATCCTCGTCTTCATCCTTGTTGTAGGCAACCTACTTCACTGTTTGAAGATTCTGCTGCACAAGGTGACTTACCAAACTGCTATATGAGAAACAGCTGTTGTGCAGCTGTACCAGAGCTGTATGCATGCATAAAGCTTTTGGTGAGGGGATCAGAGGTTGAGTTGTCAGATCCGCCCACATTTACCCCAAGCATAACCCAACTAATGTTGAGCAGGTCCAGCAAGAACTTAATGCAGCAGGGAGGGAGGGGAGGAGGAAAGCATGGTTGCACGGATGTGAGGGAGGAGAAGGGTGGGAATGCCAAAAGAGGTGGAGGAGGGGGTGGGGAAGGAGAGCATAACAAATTCTGCCAGTGACGTCATCTTAGACTTGAAGGCACTGTCCATCTCAGCAGGCATGCTGCTTCAATCTGCAATAGTGCAATGAGAAAATCTCTTCTGCCCAGGTTTGTACATTGAGGTTGTGTCTAATGTATCACTATTTATCAGGTGTGATATCAGGTGCCAAAGGATGGATAGCCTGTCAAGAGGTGGGAAAGGGGAGGGAGATGCTTTGCACCTACAGTGATGAGACAAGGTTTGCACTTGTCAGGTTGAGAGGCAAGCCATCCTCCTTCTCTCCTTCAATACTTTTCGGGTGAAGAAAAAATCTGCACAGATGGTAAAATATGCAATTCCCCACAATGCAAATTGTCTCAAAAGTAGGGAACCTGTAGGCATGGATCACAGGTTGGATTTTGACAGGACTGGCTCGTTGAGATAACGCGCTCTCTCTCTCTCTCTCTCTCTCTCTCTCTCTCTCTCTCTCTCTCTCTCACACACACACACACACACACACCCATTCTCCCCACTCTGCCTCATCTCTGTATGTGTGTGTGTGTGTGTGTGTGTGTGTGTGTGCAGATAGATGGCACCAGCCAACATTGTCCAATATCACCATGATCTTGTGTAATTTCTTTCTCTATCAAGTTCTCTGTCTTTGTTACAGTATGTCTCTTTCATGTGTCTCCTTTGTGTACGTCTGTGTGGCATTAATGGAAGACCTGTACAAAAGTTCATACAATCTGCTAGTTGTAAGTCAGCAGACAAGAATAGCACAGCTTCCTCTCTTTGCATCATTGTTTTGCAAATTTCAGCACAGGGTTTTGCCTTGTGCCTCCAGATAAGGTCTGGGATGGGTCATTCCAGTACTCCACTGTCGTCTTAAAGCTTTTTCCTCTCTTTTTGTTTTTCTTCACCCTTACGTTTTTGTTGTTGAGCATTTGACTTCAACGTGACAGAGAAAGTTCCAGGGAACATTTTCTGGCACTAATTATCCTCTCTTCTGTCAGTGACACTCATGGGCAGAATCAGCTGGGGGACTTGCATGTGTGTGTGTGTGCAGATAGATGGCACCAGCCAACATTGTCCAATATCACCATGATCTTGTGTAATTCTTTCTCTATCACGTTCTCTGTCTTTGTTACAGTATGTCTCTTTCATGTGTCTCCTTTGTGTACGTCTGTGTGGCATTAATGGAAGACCTGTACAAAAGTTCATACAATCTGCTAGTTGTAAGTCAGCAGACATACACACTGTGCAGCAGACTCCATGAAAACCTTTGTTCAGAGATGTCCCACCTGATGTGATCTTTGAATGTCTGAAAAGAAGCAGCAGTTTTCATCTGATCTAAGATTTTACAGAAGGAAGATTTTTTAATGAAATTTCTTTCATATTTTGAGAATGTGTATTTTAATGTGTTGTGTAGATGATTTTTTTTTTTTTTTTTTTAAATTTAAGGACATGAGAGTTGACTTCCACTTGGTGAACAGCCTGGTTATGGCCCTTTGCGGTTGACTAGGCTATAAACAACATTATCTCTGTCTCTCTCGAAATCAGCTGGCAAACTTTGCAGGGTTTATTGATTTGATTGCATGAACTTCCAGCCAGTTTCTCTGTCTGTCTTTTGCTTCTCTTCTTCAGTCTGCAAATCATTGATCCTTGTATGGAATGGGGCATGCATTCCAGTCTTTATGTATGAATGTGATAATGAATAATCCATTTCCAGTCTGTATGTATGAATGTGATCATGAGTAATCCATTTCCAGCCTCTATGTATGAATGTGATCATGAGTAATCCATTTCCAGTCTGTATGAATGTGATCATGAGTAATCCATTTCCAGTCTCTATGTATGAATGTGATCATGAGTAATCCATTTCCAGTCTGTATGTATGAATGTGATCATGAGTAATCCATTTCCAGTCTGTATGTATGAATGTCATAACGAGCAATCCATTTCCAGTCTGTATTATGAATGTGATCATGAGTAATCCATTTCCAGTCTGTATGTATGAATGTGATCATGAGTAATCCATTTCCAGTCTGTATTATGAATGTGATCATGAGTAATCCATTTCCAGTCTGTATGTATGAATGTGATCATGAGTAATCCATCTCAGCCCTCTTGCCTATCCCACCCACCCCTTTGAGCCTTCCTTGTTTCTTTGTAAAAATTACTCTAGAAAAAAAAGAAGAAGAAAAACCCACCTAGCAACCCTTTTTATTCATACAGTTGGCATTTAAGTCTCTCTTTGCACTACTGAAGACAGTCGACATTTTTTTAATAGAATTTAGATTGAACTAAAACTGGGGATGAATAGAATTTAGATTGAACTAAAACTGGGGGTGAATAGAATTTAGATTGAACTAAAACTGGGGTGATGATTTATTCATGATTTATGCATGTAGTATTATTTTTTTTTACTTCTATTTTTGAGCATAGAATAGAATTACAAAATTAGAAAAATGTGAATCCCTTGTTTGCATATGCGTGCATGGGGGAGGGTAGAGGGTGCTGTGTACATATGCAGAGTTAAAAAACAGACATGGCTAGCGTCTACAGAATCAGAAACAAGAGGGTTGACTAATACTGTGGGTCTGTTGCATGTCACTTGGGCCCAGTATTGACTTGTTGCTTGTGGTCGCTGTGCAGTGGTTAGCAGTGCAGGCAGGGAGGTGGGATTCAAATGCTATCAGCGGCATACATGTATGGGAGTTTTCAGCTCTGAGTGCCTTGGGCACCTTGGTGTTGACTGTGAGGTATGGGCGACAGTTGCTCTAAATCAGTGTGTCAATTGTTCACTGTGTGTTCAGTGTCCTCAATGCCAAAGCTTTTACTGTGACATAGTTGACAAATCTAATTTGAGAGGTTTTCACATCAAGAGATGGTTTTCATCTGTGCATGGACAAACAAGATATATTGTTTGCAGCTCAATGTTATAGATACAAGCTTTAGAATTGAAATGTGCTTGTAGCAGGCTTCGTGTGCTGTGTGGGACTTCTATATGTTAGACTAAATACACAAACAGTCCTTGAGTTATATCTGTATGAATATTTTGAAGAGTTCCACTTTAGCTTTTTAGTTTGAACTAATATTCTCCCTCTCTCTGTCTTTCTATGTCTCTGTCTGTCTGTCTCCCTGTGTTTGTTTCAGGATTTGCACAAAAGCCATTCTGCACTACAGCTGTTACTGTTGTGACATAACAGGAACATTTTGTTCTGGCTGTTTTTCAGAACCATAAGAATCAGAACCCACAGATGGCAACGGCAGCACACACAGGATGAGGCCGGTGAAAAAGGAGTGTATGGTGTGCAACGAACTGTTCACCACTCCTAAAATCCTTCCTTGTGGACACATCCTGTGTCAGCACTGTCTCATAGGATGGCTGAAGACCCAACCTGAAGCCAAGTGCCCTAGCTGCAGGTACCCTATCCTGGACAGATCGCTGTCACCCCAAGAAAACGTCGCAGATGTTGTCGACAGCTTCCCGACTCAGATGTTTTTGGCTGCCATGGTGGAGGCTGACCGCCTGTTGTCCAAACAGCATGTGTGCTGTGTGTGTGAGGATGAGGCTGCTGTGTCTCTGTGCCTCAACTGCAGTGACATGTTCTGTCAGGCATGTAGCAGGCTGCACAAGAAGCAGTCTGCGACCAAACATCACCAGGTGGAGGGAATTGTCCACTCTAACTGCTGATGTGATTGTTACCAAACGTTCGACAACATGCGCCGCTCATGCCAACAAAGTCGCGGAAGTGTACTGCCCCCACTCACAATGTGTCTGTGTGCATTTTGTGTGCTACCACTGACCACCGCCATTGTCCGCATGTGGTCAAATTGGAAACCAGATTGGAAGAATCTCAAGCATTGCTGACAGAAGTGAAAACGACTCTGAAATCTGGGTTGGACTCGTTGGATGAAGCCATTGGAGACATGGAAAAAGACATCCAGGAGGTTGACAGACAGACGGAGGCAGGAATGGCAGATGTCAAAGCTGTACGTCAACGTTTGGAGAAGGCTGTTCAGGACTATTGCCAGCGTCTGGAGGACCGCATATTGAGAGCGAGCTCTGACCTGAAGAGCCAGATGGCTGATGGGAAGGCCAGTCTGCAGAAACAGCGTGGAAGGTTTGCCATGCATTCCCACATCATTCAGCAGGCAGAGAGGCTGTCCACCCATGGGTCATTCAGTGACATGATGGCCATGATGAAAACACGTGTCAGCAGCCTGGACTTCTGTCCTGACTTCCTGACCTCTGTCAAGGTGAACCGGAAGCTGACATTGACCATTGACCCCTTGGCTGTGACTGACGTTGAAAAGAAGCTGTCACAGATAGGTGCCCTAAGCGTGGAAGATACTGTCCAGGTAAATTCACAGGTATCTTAAGACAGGTAACTCTGATTTTTTAGCTCATGAACACGCTGAAGATTTTGAGTTTGATCCTATAAACAGATGCCCTTTTTTAAATGTTTAAATGTCTGGAAAGTGGATGAACACCATGCATATGGCCACTGTGTGAATTAGTCCACATTATCATCAGTCGTTCTACATTGCCAAATCTGACCACAAATTAAACCATATATTTTCCCTTGTTGATGTGCCACTCTTCAGTCTTACTGTCTGAGATCAAAATTTTTTGGGGGGAGGGGGGGGAGGTTGCCTCATCTTGTGTAAGTAAAGGGTAGAAGTCTTGTAAAACATCATCAAAAGAATTTCATTATTTATACTTGGGTTTTTTTGGGTTTTTTTTTAAGTCAGTCCCCCCCCCCCCCCCCCCCCCTTTCTTTGAAGAAAAATTACTCTTTTACCTTAGTTCCTATTAAATATCATCCAGCATGGGGGGGTGAGAGCATTGTACTTTACATTGTCTGACTTGAGGCAGATGCTGCTGATCTCCATCATTACTGTCTGAACATGTCGATGAAGAACCAGAGTAAGTGACAGAAGGGCAGGGACAGGGGAAGAGTTAAGTAACAGAGGCAGAAGCCTGTCTATGCATGCTGTATTTTAGTGAACTGTCAGTGTCGATGTTTGGAAGGGATGGGGGTGATTGGACTGGGAAGACTCTGTAGTGACGATCTTACTGTTGTTGTGTGCACTGACTTTTGTCTTGCAGTTACCTGACCTGAGGTTTCATGAGAACCACGGTAAAAAGATCAGACTGAGCAATGATGGACAGACAGCAGAAAGGGTGGATTCAACAACTGGAGATGGAATTGTGATATCGAGGGATCCAATGATGGTGAAGAAATTGTTTGAAGTGAGTTGGTTACTGTATTGTTAATATTGTTATTTCTATCATTTACAAAGGGAGCATTTATGTTCAGTGTTTGTGTATGTTTCATGTTTGTTTTTACCATCTTGATCAAAACCATCAACTGTCCTTTGAATATCAGTGCATTAATTAAATATATAGGTAGTAAGAAGTGGATAAATCTGTTTCTGTTCTCAAGTCCAGCAAGTTTTCCTTTTCCACTTTCGGAATGGCTGAAACCAGATATCAAGATCAGCACCATCTGACGTTACTGCATTTTGTAAAGCAAGCATGAAAGAGTTGATCCATAGCTTTTTTTTTTTTAGTTGTTTGTTTTTCTTGAAAATAATGATTATGAGTTATTCAAGAAGAAAAAAAAAACTATTTGTCTGAACATTCTTTCGAAAAGCAAACATTTTTTTTAAACAAACAAACAAGTGTCTATAGAGAAATAAAACTTATTGCTTAATTTCTGCACTAGTGTAGGTGAAAATATACATTTTATGAAAGAGAATGAATGGACAATGGCGAAAAATGATCTGGTGAGTGTGTGTGCATGTGTGTGTATGTGTATTTACAAAGGTGCCATAAGCAATAAATGAGAAAGAACAGACACCTACCAGTGTGCTGTTCTGCATTTCCAGTACCTCACAAACTGGTTTTGAACTGGCTTAAGCATTCTCATGTGTATGCGTGTCCATTTACAGGTTTGCATCAAACGTCATAGACACTCAGTGGAATAGCACGTTTACTGGCGTTATAACCAGCCATCCTGACACTTTCAAAGTACCCATTCATGCCTTGTGGAAGGTCTTGACACACAGTCATCTATGTGCGGCACAGTGACGGCAGAGCGTTTGATCAGCCAGTGGGTGAATCATAAATGTTGCTACCCATCTGTCAATGCCAGTCAGCTGTCGTCAGTGTTAGAAGTGTCTGTATGTCGTGTGTGTCAGTGTCAGCTGTGGTCAGTGTTAGAAGTGTCTGTATGTCGTGTCTGTCAGTGTCAGCTGTGGTCAGTGTTAGAAGTGTCTGTATGTCATTTCTGTCAGTGTCAGCTGTGGTCAGTGTTAGAAGTGTCTGTATGCCATGTCTGTCAGTGTCGGCTGTGGTCAGTGTTAGAAGTGTGTGTACATCATGTCTGTCAGTGTCAGTCAGCTGTGGTCAGTGTTAGAAGTGTGTGTATGTCATGTCTGTTAGTGTCAGTCAGCTGTGGTCAGTGTTAGAAGTGTCTGTATGTCATGTCTGTCAGAGTCAGTCAGCTGTGGTCAGTGTTAGAAGTGTCTGTATGTCATGTCTGTCAGTGTGAGCCAGCTGTGGTCAGCGTTAGAAGTATCAGTATGTCATGTCTGTCAGTGTTAGTCAGCTGTGGTCAGCGTTAGAAGTGTCTGTATGTCATGTCTGTTAGTGTCAGTCAGCTGTGGTCAGTGTTAGAAGTGTCTGTATGTCATGTCTGTCAGAGTCAGTCAGCTGTTGTCAGTGTTAGAAGTGTGTGTCTGTGTCATGTCTGTCAGTGTCAGCTGTGGTCAGTGTTAGAAGTGCCTGTATGTTATGTCTGTCAATGTCAGTCATCTGTGGTCAGTGTTAGAAGTGTATGTCATGTCTGTCAGTGTCAGCTGTGGTCAGTGTAAGAAGTGTATGTATGTCATGACTGTTAGTGTCAGCTGTGGTGAGTGTTAGTAGTGTCTGTATGTCATGTCTGTCAATGTCAGCTGTGGTCAGTGTTAGAAGTGTGTGTATGTCATGTCTGTCAGTGTCAGCTGTGGTCAGTGTTAGAAGTGTGTGTACATCATGTCTGTCAGTGTCAGTGTCAGCTGTGGTCAGTGTTTAGAAGTGTCTGTATGTCTTGTCATGTCTGTCAGTGTCAGCTGTGGTGAGTGTTAGAAGTGTCTGTATGTCATGTCTGTCAGTGTCAGCTGTGGTGAGTGTTAGAAGTGTCTGTATGTCATGTCTGTCAGTGTAAGCTTTGGTCAGTGTTAGAAGTGTCTGTATGTTTTGTCTGTCAGTGTCGATGTCAGCTGTGGTCAGTGTTAGAAATGTCTGTATGTCATGTCTGTCAATGTCAGCTGTGGTCAGTATTAGAAGTGTCTGTATGTCATGTCTGTCAGTGTCGATGTCAGCTGTGGTCAGTGTTAGAAATGTCTGTATGTCATATCTGTCAATGTCAGCTGTGGTCAGTGTTAGAAGTGTCTGTATGTCATATCTGTCAGTGTCAGCTGTGGTCATTGTTAGAAGTGTGTGTATGTCATATGTGTCAGTGTCAGCTGTGGTCAGTGTTAGAAGTGTGTGTATGTCATGTCTGTCAATGTCAGCTGTGGTCAGTGTTTGAAGTGTCTGTATGTCATGTCTGTCAGTGTCAGCTGTGGTCAGTATTAGAAGTGTTTATATGTTATGTCTGTCAGTGTCAGCTGTGTGTGGTCAGTGTTAGAAGTGTCTGTATGTCATGTCTCTCATTGTCAGTGTCAGCCGTGGTCAGTGTTAGAAGTGTCTGCATATCATGTTTGTCAGTGTCAGCACAGAACAAGAAGAGTTGGTATGTCATTTTATTTTTAAATGGAACATTTTTCAGTGTAATTATTAGTGAATTGGACCAATATTATTGACAGCCTGTAGCTTGTGTTATTGATTTCTGGATGTTGACTCTGTGTTCAGGTGCTTTGCATTTTGATGCTTTGTGTGCTGTGGTCTTCTGGTCTTTATCTGGATATGACTTGCATACGTCTTCAGTCTTTCATTATGTCCTCTTGCATTATCTTTTTCCTTTCTCTGACTGCATTTCTTTGCAGCTCTTCTCCTTTCATCTTTCCTTTTATTATTGCCATGTGAAGACATTCCATGCTCAGTCTTCCTTTGAGGAATATTCATGTCTATGCAACATGTACATGCATTGAGAGAGAGAGTGTGTGCGTGTGTGTGTGTGTGTATGCATGTGTGTGTGTGTGTGTGTGTGTGTGTGTGAGTGTGTGTGTGTGTGTGTGTGTGTGTGTGTGTGTGTGAAAATGTGTGTGTGTGTGTGTGTGTGTGTGTGTGTGTGTGTGTGTGTGTGTGTGTGTGTGAAAATGAGTGTGTGTGTGTGTGTGTGTGTGTGTGTGTGTGTGTGTGTTGTGTGTGTGTGTGTGTGTGTGTGTGTGTGTGTGTGAGAGAGAGTTTATTACTCATTTTCAGCATCTTTCCATTTTCTCATATCTGCTGTGTGTTTTTATTCCCTTTTAATTTGTTGTCTTTTCAATACATTCAAACATTTGTTTTTCCACATTTTCAGGTAAAGCATGTCCTACGCTTTCATTCCATGGGCAACAAAGCACTTGTTCTCTCTCTCTCTCTCTCCACACACACACACACACACACACACACACACACACACACACACACACACACACACACACATACTACGCTCGCTCAGTCACTCACTCACACACGCCACAGCAAAGAGAGGAGCCAGAAATGAAAAGTGCGCAATGGTATTAAATATATCCTTTTCTTTTCCTGAGGTCAATCAATTATTAAAGCAAACCAGCCGGTGCAGATTCAGAAAACACTACAAAAATACGTTGCTTGGTATGGCTGACAGAAATACTCATTTAATTAATTATGAACATGTAAACAGCATTCCTCATTTACAAGTGAAAAATATGTACCAATACAGAAATTTCATTTCAGTATTTTATAAATTAAAACTTGATGCCTTAAAAACTAAATATACAGATGAAGCAAAATGTAGTTGTGGATTATGAAGAATAACCAGCAAGCATCTGCTGGTTGACTGTTTGCCTCTTCAAGCTCATTTACCACCATTATTAGACATGTCTTTGTGTGATGCCTTTCAGATTTAAAGCTTGCCTTCAATGTGTTTTGTCTTTAATTTGTAGTCCAGTTAAGCATTTACTTTAAGATTATTTGCAGGTATGTTGTAGGGATGTTGAGATGGACATTGATATGCGCTTAGATAACCACATTATGCATACACTTACATAGTAACAGACATTTATGCATCTCTCTCTCTCTCTCTTTGTCTAATATCACATATGTGAACAGATGTAAAACTGAAGTATTGCTACTCACCACCACCACCATCTTTCTCTTAGTTCTAAACGCTGCTTTAGTTGCATGTTCTTTCATTCTTTCTTTGCCACTCCCCACCCACCTCCCACCCCCTACCCCACCTCTCCCCCCATTCCTCCCTTCCCATCCCTACCCTTTGCAAATTGTTTCTGCAGCCTCTTTGAGTCTCCTCCCCTCTCCCCTCTTTCACCCCCGGACACATGGAGACATCATTGTTCTGTTCTTGTCTGTCTTCATTCATGCCATGTCCCTGTCTTGAGGCTTTCAATCTCCAGCTGTCCCGCCCACTTGTCTGTCTTCATTCATGCCATGTCCCTGTCTTGAGGCCTTCAATCTCCAGCTGTCCCCCACTTGTCTAACTTCATTCATGCCATGTCCCTGTCTTGAGGCCTTCAATCTCCAGCTGTCCCGCCCACTTGTCTGTCTTCATTCATGCCATGTCCCTGTCTTGAGGCCTTCAATCTCCAGCTGTCCCGCCCACTTGTCTGTCTTCATTCATGCCATGTCCCTGTCTTGAGGCCTTCAGTCTCCAGCTGTCCCGCCCACTTGTCTGTCTTCATTCATGCCATGTCCCTGTCTTCAGGCCTTCAATCTCAGGGTTACAACATTATTCTGGCTTGGGTTCCAGGTCATGTTGGCATCGGAGGGAATGAAATGGTGGATTGTTTGGCCAAGAATGCACAAGAGAGAAAAAACTGTCCAACATATATATCCCCTGCTCAGATCTGAAACCCAAAATTAACGATTATGTCAGAGACCTCTGGCAGGAGGATTGGAATACACAGATGAATAACAAAAAACTCTTTCAGATCCATCCAAACCTTAAGGAGTTCCTCTCATCTACATCTGGTGATCGTAAAGAAGAAACAGTTCTGTGCCGGCTGCACAACGGCCTCCGTGTGCATTCCGTGTCATGTGCCACTCACAGTGAAACATATTCTTTGAGAGTGTTGGGACTTGCCCGATGTGAGACACAAACATTTTACAGCAGATTCCATGAAAACCTTGTTCAGAGATGTTCCGCCTCACGCGATCTTTGAGTTCTTGAAAGAGGTTAACATTCTTCATTGGATCTGAGATTTTACACTGGAAAGATTTTTAAGAAACTTTTGGTTGAGTTTTTAGACCATGTATGTTAAAGAATTGTGTGAATGAATGACCTATGAGTTGATTTTAACGTGGTGACAGCCCTGATATGACCCTTTGCTGTCGGCGGGGCTATAAGCACCATTATCTTATCTTATCCTGTCTTCAATCTCCAGCTGTCCTGCCCACTTGCCTCTCTGGCTTCCACCTCCCTCCTCCTCTGTCCACATGCCTGTATCAACCACCGCTTTCTGACCTTTATTTAAGCAAGACTCATGTTGTGCATGTGTGTTCTACTTAGCCTGAATTATCCGTCTTCAAGAATTTTTCAGTAATCATCCGAAACAAATTCCTGTTGTTTTGATATGTATGGTTTTTGTTATTTTTCATAAAGTTGACAAAGAAGTGGCCAGCTCTCTATAAAGTACTAGTAGGGACCCAAGTGGGCCTTGCATTGGATTCTGGCAGAAGTCTGCATCTGTACGTCAACGGACAGAGCCAGGGCATCATCACCACCAACATCCCTGACCCCTGTTACTTCATGTTTGATCTGCGCTTCCGGTGTGTGAAGGTAGACAGCTGTTCTTGTCTTTGTTGGTTTTCTTTGTTTTGTCACATGTGGCACACTTTGTTAGCACTGAGTGTTCACTCTGTGTGTGTGTGTGTGTGTGTGTGTGTGTGTGTGTGTGTGTTTGTGTGTATGAATCTAACAATCATTGAAATAATGGCTGGGATTCTGGTTGATGTGTGTGAAAGAAAGTGTGGAAGGGAGGGAAACGCAGACTACTTGCGCATTGATGTTCAGTTCCCTCTCACTAGCATCTCCATTTTGTTTGTTTGTTTTTTGTTTTTTGCAGGGGTGCTGTTGTTTTTTTTTTTGCTCTGTAATTATAATTGCTGTTCTTGTGTTTTGGTCTCCATTTCAGACAACATGCCCACTTAGGCCAAGCTTGAAGCTGACACACTTGGTATAATTCTGCTGACTTCTCGGATACAGTTATTTGTAGATGCACAGAGGCCTGTAGTTGATATTGTCAGATCATCCCTCATCGGTCTGTGGGCTTACATACTTGTGTCATTTACAGGACATTTACTCTCTGTATTGCCTGTAATACAATGACTGTTTACCTGTGCTGGTTTCAAGACAGCTATTGGTGATAAACAGGTCATTACAATGACTGTAATTAAAATGACTGGCTAGCTGTGAAGTTTCCAAGACAGGTACTCTTCATAAATCATCCATCTTTACAATGACTTTCTGCCTGTCTTGTTTCCAACTGTGTAATCACCTGTGTTGTTGTCCAGCCATTCACTTCCTGCAATGGTCATGTCTGCAGGTGACTGCTCTGCCAGTGAGGCCGGCGCCAGGACTGTGACACCAGTGCCAGTCAGCTAACCAGGGAGTCTGCGACGACTCCTCTCCATGAGCATTTCTGCCCTTTTGCAACAGTCTTCTCAAAGTGTGGATACGTGGACACAGTTCTGATGCCTAAATACAGAAATAAAGAAAGTTTTTTTTTTTTTTCCTGTATATTAATTTAGGTATAACTAAACCAATAATTGGTGCATAGACTTAAAATTGAGAACTTTTTTTGCCGAAGTGGTGTTTTTATACAGCGGTGTTTTTTTTTTACCATGACTGACTTTGTTTTTTGAGTGCTTTTTTTAAAGTACCATGCAGCTAACTCAGTTGATGTGCGACACTTAAATGCTCAGTAATCCAAACGGAGTTGCTCAGCAAAAAAATTCAAGCTGCTCAACGCATATCCAATATCCAAAACAGTTCAACAGCACCAGTAGAGGAAAAATTTCTGCTTTGCAGTTTCTGTATATGTATGCTTGAGTTTTCATTGAGGACACGGTCACAAGTAAAAGGAAGGTTCAGGGTAGTTTCGACACTGGAGTGACACCAATGACCAGTCCACAGAATCAGAAAAGACAGAATCAGCCAGCTCAAGCTCTGTTGCCAGCGCACTTGGGGCACAGCTAGCCTTACAGTGTGCTGGAAAGTGTGTAAAAGACTGGCCCACTCTCTTAGGAAGAGATTCAACCGATTGCCCCAGGGAAAAGTAAGAAGGCACTGATGAGACACATGCTCAGAACAAGGGATTTGCTAGAAGACAATAGTGAAATAGTCAATGGTCAAAGTATGTCTGTCCTCAGGGGAAAAATGATAGCACATCAGAATTAAGTGTTAGCAGGAAAGCCGACTATTCTTTCATTACTGAAGATCTGACAGGATCCAGGGTTAACAATGCTGGGAAAAAAAAAAAAAAAAACCTACAAGGATAGGCCTAGTCTGGTGTAGTAGACAAACTTCTAAACTGATAACCAAATCATTAGCCATAGTTGGTTTTGATGAAAATGTACATATGGATTATGTATCTTATTTCATTGTATTAATTGCTAAGCTCTATCAGACTGTTTGACAAAGTTTTGGGAGTTACTGAGAAAATCCCACTTATTCCGAGAGGGAGTTGACTAGGGAGTGTTTAGTGGTGGAAGAGATCAACATCGTGTCACTGCAGAGTCAAGGTAAACAGGTTTTTTTTTTTTTTTTAATGTTTTTCCTTTGTAATGAAATAAAGTGCCAGTGTAACAGGTTTCTGAAGGCCTAACGTGGAGTTGAGGTCTCTCAGTTTATCATGTTTGGCTTGTCCAGCCTCTGTCGTCTACAGGGTTGTTGTGGATGATGAACATGGGGCAAATATGAACTCAGGTGTGTGTGTGTGTGTGTGAGTGTGTGTGTGTGTGTGTGTGTGTGTGTGTGTGTGTGTGTGTGTGCGTGCCTGTCAACTGTTTGTTGTCTGGCTGACACATTCTCTACTCTGCCTTGTCCAGTTTTGTGTCAATGTACATGAATGTGTCTGGGTGTAAAGATGTGTTTGTTGATGAGTTTGTGTGTTCTGCTGCCTTTTAAGATTTGACATTTAAAAGGATTTCTGTACAGCGCGCTGAATATTTGTTACAGAGTCTACAATATGTTGATCGCAATGTTTCTGAATTATGCATTGGAGTTCCAATACATACATCTACTTTGGTGAGAGAGAAAGCAATGTTTTGCCATCGAAAATAATACAAGATACTCACACATGTGAGGTATGTTAAAACGATACAAGATACACATGTGAGGTATGGTATGAAATGCTCAGATGTGCATGGTGGGGGGAAATGCCAGTGTCTGTATGTCCAGAGTTTCTTTACTCCTAGAAAGTAAAAACTGGGAAAATGTGATAGTGGTGCACTCATATTGACAGTGGTTTACAGGCTTTCATATTTCAATGTGATTGTCGGAGTCTTTAGGTGTTTGCATATTTCTTACAGTATATATTGATATATGTCATTTTGTTACATACATTGTATGATATAAAGCTAACTTTTTGTGTGTGTGTATCAGTCCACTTTTTAGTAGACTGACTGGCGGCAGGACACTGTGCTTGCACCAGCTGCAGTGGCAAAGTGGTTAGTGTCAGGGACTCCTGACTGAGAGGTTATGGGTTCGATTCCTATCAGACCCATTCAGTTGTAGGATTTTTATGACCTTACAGGCTCCTACCCAGAGCTGAGTTTGTTATGGGTAATTTTGAAGACTGGGACCAAACAGTTGAGTTTGAACTACTTAATGAATGTGTGTCTGAGAGTGTTGCTCAAATTTCCTGACCAACCCTGCAGATGTCTGTATCTCTTGGGCCTGGTTGACACCAGGTGACTTTATGAAAGTAAGTGTAGATTACAACCTTGTCATGCAGTTTCAGACTGGAATGGAAATCTGTTGCATCATCTTCATCATCCTTATCCTCATCGATCGGCATTAAAAACCAAAAAAGTCTTAAATTCTGTGCCCCTTCATGTTCTGCTGTCATGGTGGCCTCAAGTTTAGACTGCCTGTCCATGTCCATACCTTTGTTTGGTTCTGTCGTGGTCACCAGCATTGGTAAATTTGCAGGGGCTGTTGTTAGACAGACATGGTCGTACCCTGAGGTGGGAAAGCTCACTCATGCTGGCTCTGCAACTGACCAATTATTGTCATCAGCAGGAGGCTCAGCAGGTGGTGCTCTGAGCATGGTGGATCAGAGCAAGCACCACTGAACACCACTGAAGTGACTCCTCAGCAATGCTGTGTTGCTGATTCTGTGGCAGGACAGACCAGGCTGTAGCGGTGGAGCGGGGAGGGGGGAGGGGAGGGGGAGTGGTGCCGGTGCAATGCATGTGAGTGTGTGTGTGTGTGTGTGTGTGTGTATGGTGATGTTTTCTTTATACATGGATATAGCAAAAGTTTTTGCAGATTTTGGACTTGTTTTAATCTATTGTCTTTTGTAAGTTTATTGATTGTTTATCATTAGATTTTTTATATTATGTAATGTTTATAATGAGCCTGTGAAGTGACAAATGATTTTCCATGTGGATTAATAAGTGTGCCATCAAATTGAATTGAATTTCCTCCCTTTCCGTGATTGATTCTTATACTGCAGATTTGTCTAAAGGAAACTGATATGAATATTCAACACATTTGCAAAAGTATCTCATAAGATCACATTCCAAACTGAGAAAGAACGGGGATGAAGTTCAATTATGATCCCATGGATGGGGGAAAAGCTAATCAAGTTTACATCATAAGATGTTCAGCAAAGATGCATATGGGAAACAAATATCACAACCATTTCAAGATAAATGTCAGTAAGAGGCATATATTGACTTGGAAACATCAATTTGTATTCATTGCTAAAATGACGAATTGCAGACTGACTTGCCACAGTTTCTCAAAGTGCACACACCTTCTAAACATGGATGTTTCTCTGTAGGATGTGTTAGTTTGGGGCATTTCAACATTTTGGCAAAGCTTTTTTCAGGGGGGGGGGGGGGGGGGGGGGTGTTCACTTTGACCACTTATCATGGTAATAAGTGACTGAATAAAAAACATTAGGATGCACAAACAGGGAGATTATTTTAGTCAGTATTGTTTCAGTCATTTCACAGGAAATTTGTTTACATTGAGAATCCAAAGTAAAACACAAAGGCAGAAGTGGAAATGCATTCTAGAATCTCTCTCTCTCTGTCTCTCTCTCTCTCTCTCTCTCTCTCTCTCTCTCTCTCACACACACACACACACACACATTCACACGCATGCACAAACACACACACACACACACACACACTGCTCAG
This sequence comes from Conus betulinus, assembly GCA_016801955.1. NCBI lineage: Eukaryota > Metazoa > Mollusca > Gastropoda > Neogastropoda > Conidae > Conus > Conus betulinus. The sequence continues at coordinate 88,358 of JADBJO010007540.1, read as the reverse complement.
ATAAAACAATATGAACAGCTAAAAATGGTAAACAAGTAGTTGTTCCTGAACACCGCAGCCAGGGAGAAATAAAGGTGTAGGGGAGAAGACCCAGGGAGTGACAAACCATACAGTTTTAGCAATTAAAGGGTGAGCAAAACGGGGAATTTGTGGCAGAAATGTGACAGACACAATGATGGTGATAAAGATGATGGTAATGATAAAATTATTATGATATAGAGTCATCACAGAACAGACATTCAGTTCATGTCGGCATAATGTGAAAGATGATGAAACAGGTTCTAATACATATGGCATGTGTGCTGTGATGGGAAGCACTAGCAATCAGGCACTCCACATCTTTATTGGTTATTTCATCTGGCTGATATATTTTTTTTTAAAGTGTCATCCTGAACATCTCTCTCTCTCTCTCTCTCTCTCTCTCTCTCTCACACACACACACACACACACACACACACACACACACACACACACACACAGCTGAGTAAGGTTGCGAAAACGATGGGGAGGGAGCGAGTCAAAACTCGTGCACATAAGGGTACTGAGCTCAGAGGAGACGACTACAAATCCGTAACAATATAGAAAACAGAAGTTGTCAGACGTTGTGTGTCAGTTGAGATGTACAGCTGTATATCCCAAAACAAAACCGAAGTGTCAGAAATCTCATAGGTGAAGCAAAGAGCTGAGTGGACATTGGAAACAAATAGGTTATGAAGTGCAGAAGGTCAGATTTTGAACTGGATATGGCTCCTAAACAGTCATCAATGAATCGTCTGAAGAAGTCGGGGAATATTCGTGGAGGTGATCTTTCCTCCGGGTATCCTACAAAAAGGCACGCACATGATGGTCCAATTTTGGTGCCCATGGCCACTCTGCGTATTTGTCGGAAGTGGTTTTCAGCAAAACAGAATGAGTTTGTCATAACTACAAACTCTACAGGACGGACTGTAGTGGTGATACCAATATTCAGACGACTTTTTGGAGGAAGTGACCGACAAGCTGCAAAGCTTTCATGTGAGATGTATATCAGTAGACAAAGTTGTCTCATCCATTGTGAAGAGGAAACGAAGAGGACTGTCAAGGAAGGTTGAAGATTTTGAGAGCATGGTTGGTGTCTTTAATGGAGGTGGCAAGGGCCACAACCAGAAGCTGAAAGACAGAGTCCTAGAACTTAGAGATGAGAGTAGTGGGACAAGAACAGGCAGAGATGATGGGTCGATCTGGATTGTGTGGTTTGTGGATGTTGGGCAAGAGACAGATTCACGGGGTTCACTGGTGATGGCAGATGAAGCTTCAGTGGGTAAGTGTCCAGAAGAGAAAGAATTTATAATTGTCTTGCAAACAAAAACATTGTCTTGGTTTGCTGTTGCTGACAATTTTTTTTTTTTCATAAAAGAGTAAAATCTGATTACTGACGTTTGGACTCATCAAGATGAAAGGCTATACGCCACACAACAATTACCCCACCCTTGCCTGCAGATGTAATTAAGATGTCTGTGCAACTGAGAACTTTCCCAAAAGCAAGTATCTATGTAATAGTCTAGGGCTCCAAATTGTCCAGGTCTTGGAGTCCAGGTGTTGGGCTCTATGGGAAATAAATGGGAATATATCTTTGTGATCATTGGTGAACAGGAATGAAAAAGACCTATAGAGTGGATTCAACTGTCAGATTATCTCATGCTAGTGAAAATTTGGCTGCTTTTTTGTTCACATACCTATCACATCCATTTGTGGCCAGAAAGGCAGAAAATTCCCAGGGACAAAGGGAGTTAGTTAACTTGTACTGACCAACACCAACTACCTAAAGAACGACTTTTCCTTATTGCTACAAGGCACACTCAACCCAAAGGAATCAAGAGTGTCCGTTGCCACAGCTTCTTCCGAGGCAGCGCATTCCAGTCTCAGATGGTAGATGGTGTGGAATCGTGGCACATTTGGTGGAGCATTGAATCTGTCGCAGCCAGTGCCCATGACAATGTCGTTGTTGGGTGGGGTCCATTCTGATATAACTCTTGCTCACAGCTGCTTACAGCCAACTTTGCTTCTCTCTGTGGATGCTGGAGAGAAGGCCAATGCAGCTGTTTTCAAACATGTCTATCGATTCTCACAGTCTTTGTCTGTCTGCCTCACCCTCTCTCTCTGTCTGTCTCTGTCTCCCTCTCTTTTTCACACACACACACACACACACACAGAGAGAGAGAGAGAGAGAGAGAGAGAGAGATTCTGTTTCAGTTTCATCAATGAGGTGTTGCTGTGAGCGGACTATATGTTACATCACATCTACTAAGTTTGCAGATCACACTGCACAAAGATCCACAGCTGATGGATTGATGAATTAATGACTGTGATGAAATGACTTTAGGACGCGGGTATCATGGATACGACTTTGCATATGTGCCTGACCTGCACATGAGCCCAACTTGCTCGTCAGAACTATCACTGTCGCACCACTAACATGATTGTGTGTGTGTGTGTGTGTGTGTGTGCGCGCGCGCGCGTGTGCGTGCGTGTGTGTGTGCGAGCGTGTGTGCGCCAGTCAGTGGGTGGGAATTGACCCATTGTGAGTGTCAGTGTATTGAACAGATGGAAATCGTCTTGCTTCCATGGAGAAAAGAATTTCTTTTAAAGTGAAAAAGATGACTTTCTCCTTGCATTTGGGGGGTTTAACTAATTAGTTCAGTGTTAGATATCAACAAGGATAGTGGAATTCTCCATGACTTTGAGGATTAATGTGTTCCTACGGTGTTGTTAGGGCTCAGGGATTTTCAAGTGAAAGGTCTAGCAGACAAGATGTTAAAAAAAAAAAAAAAAAAAAACGAGAAAAATAAAGGGGAGCGGGAGGGAGGTCATATCGATCGTGCTTCCACATAAAGTAAATAAAACATTCAGGCTGTTTGAAAGTGAGGCACATGTCTTAAGGCTTGATCTGTGCAGCAGGTAGGCCTATGTTTTTAATGAGGGCTGATGTTCTGAGAGGTGTTACATGCAGCTTTCCAAATGATTCAGTTTTATGTTCTCACAGCAGAAGCTTTTATGGAAAAGTTGTTCTTTCGAGGGAGTGTTTTGGGCTTAATCTGTAACTGCGGACTGCCCATGTCATGTGACTGTCACACTAAGCGTGGTGCAGTATGCGGAAGTTTCATTGAGCTGCTGTTCATCACGTTTTATCTGACCACGTTGCCGAAAGTAAGTTTCAGTTGTATTGACGGTCTCAAACGGTAACAGTTATACGTGTAATTATTATGTTTAAAAAGCCGAAAGAACCCTGTAAATCGCAAAGGCAGAAAGTTCGGGATATTGTTCATCACCATGTTGAAAACTTTTGAACTTGATTTTACACCCCAAACAAAACCAGTCTGCTAGTGAACGCAGTTAGAGATAACATGCAAGCAACCCATTTTGCTAGGACCGTGCAAATCTGTGCTGAAGTTAAGCGAAAATGCTCCACTGGTCCAGGATTTAAGCTTTACGTCATCGTTCGCTGGTGTGCAGGTAGGTCAGAGGAGAGTCACGTAACATGAACCATGTAGTTTCGGTTTCAGTTCCAGTTCCAAGCATGAAGATGAAATAGGGTACAGCCTTTACAGAGAAGAAGCACAATCTTCTGCATCCTCGTCTTCATCCTTGTTGTAGGCAACCTACTTCACTGTTTGAAGATTCTGCTGCACAAGGTGACTTACCAAACCGCTATATGAGAAACAGCTGTTGTGCAGCTGTACCAGAGCTGTATGCATGCATAAAGCTTTTGGTGAGGGGATCAGAGGTTGAGTTGTCAGATCCGCCCACATTTACCCCAAGCATAACCCAACTGATGTTGAGCAGGTCCAGCAAGAACTTAAATGCAGGGAGGGAGGGGGGGGGGGAGGAAAAAGCATGGTTGCACGGATGTGAGGGAGGAGAAGGGTGGGGATGCAAAAAGAGGTGGAGGAGGGGGGTGGGGAAGGAGAGCATAACAAATTCTGCCAGTGATGCCATCTTAGACTTGAAGGCACTGTCCATCTCAGCAGGCATGCTTCTTCAATCTGCAGCAGTGCAATGGGAAAATCTCTTCTGCCCAGGTTTGTACATTGAGGTTGTGTCTCATATATCAGGTGTGATATCAGGTGCCAAAGGATGGATAGCCTGTCAAGAGGTGGGGAAGGGGAGGGAGATGCTTTGCACCTACAGAGATGAGACAAGGTTTGCACTTGTCAGGTTGAGAGGCAAGCCATCCTCCTCCTCTCCTTCAAGGGTGTCCATACTTTTCGGGTGAAAAAAAAATGTGCACAGATGGTAAATGCAATTCCCCACAATGCAAATTGTCTCAAAAGTAGGGAACCTGTAGGCATGGATCACAAGCTGGATTTTGACAGGATTGGCTAGTTGAGATAACGCTCTCTCTCTCTCTCTCTCTCTCTCTCTCTCTCTCTCTCTCTCTCTCTCTCTCTCTCTCTCTCTCTCACGCACACACACACACACACACTCACACACCCGTGTTTTTGAGTAAATGTAACATCAATGCCATACTTAAGTTTCGGATTCTACAAACACAAATGATCTCAACATACCAACAACTATCAAAGAAAAATACCAACAGAACTAGAATGCAAAGTTTCTGAAAACAACTTAAGAAGATCAAGGTCATTAACTATTTTCTGTAATGTTATTGGATTTCGATGGTTGAGCGCAGTACCTCCATTTTTGAGCATTTGATCTTTGATGGCAGGACAGTGCAGAAGCAGATGATTCGTAGAAATTTGGCTCCCACAAACACAAATAATATCCTTACAAAATTTTGTTTTGAGAGCATTTAGACGAATCTTAAACATCAAAGACGTAATTGATCTGGATTTGATTTGACTTAAACTCTTAACTATTATATCTGAATGCAGTGTGTCACAAGCTTTTACACAATTATGCGAATATTGAATATCTAAGGTCTTCAACTTGTCAACAAAATTATCCTTTGCTAACTTGTCAAAGTATTTATAATATTCATGTAGATCTAGCTTAACATTAAGTTTAATTGTCCCTGCAGCGTTGCGTGCTGCACTCTTGGCTGCTTGTTCTACCTGTTCATTAAAGACAATTCCACAGTGAGATGGAATTCAATAAAAAGTAACACTGATATCTTTGCTTGCTAAGTGATGTATCAAGTGCTTGATTTCCTGTATCATTTCAACCCGTGCCTTGGTATTGTGACCTTTGATGGCATATAATACTGATTTGAATCCACACAAAATAATAGTTTGCATGCATTTAAAGGTAACTCTTTAATGTGATGTAACGCCCTTAAAATGGCTATTATTTCAGCAGTGAAAATGGAATAATGTCTACCAGTATTATAACGTTTCAATGTTTTCAAGGGAAGGAATAAAAAATGCTGATCCTGCACTGCCATTTTCTATTACAGACCCGTCTGTGTAAATCTTGATATAATCAGTATACTTGTTTTCAATGCTTATGTTTACTAAATTTTTCAAGATATTTGGAGATTGATTTTTGTTTAAATTTGTATCATCAATACCAAAAGCAGGTTTCATATGCTCCCAGGGTGCTACTGGTGAAACAGGTGGCTTAGTAGCTATTTCTTGGTGTTTTAATTCCTTAGCATTGATTATATCGGTGGCATAGGAATTGATTGATTGTAAAGAGTGTATTGTTTTAGCTCTTTTAGCAAAATCTTTCGTGGAGTCTAATCTAATTTCTTCCTTACAAAATGTATCAAAAGCAAAAGACTTTACTATAAATTTAGCGCAAGAATTTTTTCCTATTGTCGTCTAGAGGAAGCACACCCGCTTCTTTATAGGATCCTAGATTGGAAGCATGTATTGGTACCCCAAGTGCTAGTTTAACAGCTTTGCAGTCTATGCTTTGAAGTTTGGATAATAGGTGCTTGGGGGCATTAAAGAAAACTTCTTGGGCGTATATTAAACGAGATCGAACAAGTGAGTTTGCAAGACATAAAAGTGCTTTAATGTCTTGACCCCAACGTTGTTTACTTATAATTTTGAGAAAATTAATGCTTTTCGTGCTTTATCAAGTATATGATTTATATGTTGATTCCAGGTAAGTTTTGATGACAGATAAACACCTAAAAACTTTACACTTTGTACGAACTTAAGGGCAATTCCATTAATGCTGAATATTGGCATTTTTTCAGGGTTATAACCTGAGTTAAAAAGGACCATGTTTGTTTTTTCTAAAGATAATGATAAACCATTTTCTTTCATAAATTTAGTGATTTTATCTAATTCCTTTTGGTAAACTTTTTTTGTATAGTTTAATGCTCTAATGGGTGTATTGCGTTTCATTGTTACCTTCATCCACATGCATATATCGTCAGCATACTGGACTAAAACTGAATCGTTTGACAATCTCTTTGGAAGATCGGCTATGAGTATGTTAAATAAAACAGGAGAAATAACTGAACCTTGAGGTAATCCCATCTGAAGTTCTCTGGGGTTCGAGTACATGTTCCCTACTTTTACTTGTATGAAACGATGTGAAAGGAAGTTTTTTGATGTAGTTATACATATTACCATTAATATTGTTTTCCTTAAGCTTTTGCAATAATTTATAGTGCCATACTTGATCATAAGCTTTCTTAACGTCAAAAAAAGTTGCAAGGATATTCTTCCGCCTCGTGAACTGCTGTTTGATTTGTGTTGTTAGTTTCACTAGATGTTCTGTAGTTGATCGGCCTTTCCGAAAGCCTGCTTGATTTGGGGGTATAATACACTGTTTTTTCGCAGAAATGGACTAATCTGTTTAATATTATTTTCTCCATAAGTTTGCAAACGTGTGACGTTAACGAGATTGGTCGATAGCTGTTCCTATCTGCTTTAGGCTTTCCCTTCTTATGTATAGGAATAACAATTGATCGCTTCCAAACAGAAGAGCATTTCCCCTTTACTCCAACATCTTTGTATAAATATATGTAAAAATCGAATAACATTGTAAGGTAAGTGTTTTAACATTTCATAAGATATTCCATCTAATCCAACAGATGTTTTTGCTTTACTCAAATGTAAAATACTTTCTTTTACTTCCTCGAGTGTTATTTCAGAATTTACATAGCTTTTCCTTGTGACTCATTATCATCATGAATTGATTTTGTTTTACTTTGCTCATCACTTTCTCTATACTCTTTACTTTCAGTTGATAGACCTGCATTTCTACTATAACTGACAAACATCTCTGCAAATGCTTCTGCTTTTTCATTATTAGTGCGTAGATCCGAGTTCTCTAATCTTATGGGACATTGTGGTAAATTAATTCCGTTCTTCATGGTTTTCATTTTTTCCCAGACTTTTTGCATATCTTTATGACTGTAGATTTCATTAATACAAAAAGAAGACCAGTATTGTCTCTTGGCCTGGGCGTTAACTCTGTTTGATTTATTTTTTGCCTTGTTTGCCTCTTGATGGTTTGGGGTAGAATTTTCTTGTATGTACATTTTAAATTTCTCCCATTTTTCGCTCTTTGCCTTTTCACAGTCTTCATTCCACCCCAGTTCCACACACAGTGTGTGTGTGTGTGTGTGTGTGTGTGTGTGTGTGTGTGTGTGTGCGTGCAGATAGATGGCACCAGCCAACATTGTCCAGTATCATCATGATCTCTTTCTGTAATTCTTTCTCTATCACGTTCTCTGTCTTTGTTACAGTATGTCTCTTTCATGTGTCTCCTTTGTGTATGCCTGTGTGGCATTAATGGAAGACCTGTACAAAAGTTCATACAATCTGCTGTTGTAAGTCAGCAGACAAGAACAGCACAGCTTCCTCTCTTTGCATTATTGTGTTGCAAATTTCAGCACATGGTTTTGTCTTGTGCCTCCAGATAAGGTCTGTGATGGGTTATTCCAGTACTCTACTGTCATCTTAAAGCTTTTCCTCTCTTTTTTTTTTCTTCACCCTTACGTTTTTGTTGTTGAGCATTTGACTTCAACCTGACAGAGAAAGTTCCAGGGAACATTTTCTGGCACTCATTATCCTCTCTTCTGTCAGTGACACTCATGGGCAGAATCAGCTGGGGGACTTGCATGCTGTGAGACATACACACTGTGCAGCAGACTCCATGAAAACCTTTGTTCAGAGATGCCCCACCTGATGTGATCTTTGAATTTCTGAAAGGAAGCAACAGTTTTCATCAGATCTAAGATTTTACAGAAGGAGGATTTTTAATAAAATTTCTTTCATATTTTGAGAATGTGTATTTTAATGTGTGTTGTGTAGATGATTTTTTTTTTTTTTTTAAATTTAGGACATGAGAGTTGACTTCAACTTGGTGAACAGCCTGGATATGGCCCTTTGCGGTTGACTAGGCTATAAAAACAACATTATCTCTGTCTCTCTCGAATCAGCTGGCAAACTTTGCAGGGTTTATTGATTGATTGCATGAACTTCCGGCCAGTTTCTCTGTCTGTCTTTTACTTCTGTTCTTCAGTCTCTGCAAATCATTGATGTATGGAGTGGGGCATGCATTTCCAGTCTGTATGTATGAATGTGATCATGAGTAATCCATTTCCAGTCTGTATGTATGAATGTGATCATGAGTAATCCATTTCCAGTCTCTATATATGAATGTGATCATGAGTAATCCATTTCCAGTCTCTATGTATGAATGTGATAATGAGTAATCCATTTCCAGTCTGTATGTATGAATGTGATAATGAGTAATCCATTTCCAGTCTCTATATATGAATGTGATAATGAGTAATCCTTTTCCATTCTCTATGTATGAATGTGATAATGAGTAATCCATTTCCAGTCTGTATGTATGAATGTGATCATGAGTAATCCATTTCCAGTCTCTATATATGAATGTGATAATGAGTAATCCTTTTCCATTCTCTATGTATGAATGTGATCATGAGTAATCCATTTCCAGTCTGTATGTATGAATGTGATATAATGAGTAATCCATTTCAGTCTGTATGTATGAATGTGATCATGAGTAATCCATTTCCAGTCTCTATATATGAATGTGATAATGAGCAATCCATTTCCAGTCTCTATGTATGAATGTGATAATGAGTAATCCATTTCCAGTCTGTATGTATGAATGTGATCATGAGTAATCCATTTCCAGTCTCTATATATGAATGTGATAATGAGTAATCCATTTCCAGTCTGTATGTATGAATGTGATCATGAGTAATCCATTTCCAGTCTCTATATATGAATGTGATAATGAGTAATCCTTTTTCCATTCTCTATGTATGAATGTGATCTGAGTAATCCATTTCCAGTCTGTATGTATGATTGTGATAATGAGTAATCCTTTTCCAGTCTGTTCGTATGATTGTGATAATGAGTAATCCTTTTCCAGTCTGTTCGTATGATTGTGATAATGAGTAGTCCATTTCCAGTCTGTATGTATAATTGTGATAATGAGTAGTCCATTTCCAGTCTGTATGTATAATTGTGATAATGAGTAATCCATTTCCAGTCTGTATGTATGAATGTGATAATGAGTAATCCATTTCCAGTCTATATGTATGAATGTGATCATGAGTAATCCATTTCCAGTCTGTATGTATGATTGTGATAATGAGTAATCCATTTCCAGTCTCTATGTATGAATGTGATCATGAGTAATCCGTCTTAGCCCTCTCCGCCTATCCCACCCACCCCTTGAGCCTTCCTTGTTTCTTTGTAAAAATTACTTTAAAAAAAAAAAAAAAAAAGAAGAAAAAAAACCCACCCAGCAACCCTTTTTATTCATACAGTTGGCATTTAAGTCTCTCTTTGCACTACTGAAGACAGCCAACATTTTTTTAATAGAATTTAGATTGAACTAAAACTGGGGATGAATAGAATTTAGATTGAACTAAAACTGGGGATGAATAGAATTTAGATTGAACTAAAACTGGGGATGAATAGAATTTAGATTGAACTAAAACTGGGGTGACGATTTATTCATGATTTATGCATGTAGTATTATTTTTTTTACTTCTATTTTTGAGCATAGAATAGAATTACAAAATTAGAAAAATGTGAATCCCTTGTTTGCATATGCGTGCGTGGGGGAGGGTAGAGGGTGCTGTGTACATATGCAGAGTTAAAAAACAGACACGGCTAGCATCTACAGAATCAGAAACAAGAGGGTTGACTAATACTGTGGGTCTGTTGCATGTCACTTGGGCCCCAGTATTGACTTGCTGCTTGTGGTCGCTGTGCAGTGGTTAGCAGTGCAGGCTGGGAGGTGGGATTCAAATGCTATCAGCGGCATACATGTATGGGAGTTTTCAGCTCTGAATGCCTTGGGCACCTTGGTGATGACTGTGAGGTATGGGCGACAGTTGCTCTAAATCAGTGTGTCAATTGTTCTCTGTGTGTTCAGTGTCCTCAATGCGCCAAAGCTTTTACTGTGACATAGTTGACAAATCTAATTTGAGAGGTTTTCACATCAAGAGATGGTTTTCATCTGTGCATGGACAAACAAGATATATTGTTTGCAGCTCAATGTTATAGGTACAAGCTTTAGAATTGAAATATGTGGTTGTAGGCAGGCTTCGTGTGCTGTGTGGGATTTCTATATGTTAGACTAAATACACAAACAGTCCTTGAGTTAATACTGTATGATTATTTTGAAGAGTTCCACTTTAGCTTTTTAGTTTGAACTAATATTCTCCCTCTGTCTGTCTTTCTCTGTCTCTGTCTGTCTGTCCCAGTGTTTGTTTCAGGATTTGCACAAAGCCATTCTGCACTACAGCTGTTACTGTTGTGACATAACAGGAACCATTTTGTTCTGGCTGTTTGTCTGAACCATAAGAATCAGAACCCACAGATGGCAACGGCAGCACCGCAGGAGGAGGCCAGAGAAAAGGAGTGTATGGTGTGCAACAAACTGTTCACCACTCCTAAAATACTTCCTTGTGGACACATCCTGTGTCAGCACTGTCTCATAGGATGGCTGAAGACCCAACCTGAAGCCAAGTGCCCTAGCTGCAGGTACCCTATCCTGGACAGATCGCTGTCACCCAAGAAAACGTCGCAGAGGTTGTCGACAGCTTCCCGACTCAGATGTTTTTGGCTGCCATGGTGGAGGCTGACCGCCTGTTGTCCAAACAGCATGTGTGCTGTGTGTGTGAGGATGAGGCTGCTGTGTCTCTGTGCCTCAACTGCAGTGACACATGTTCTGTCAGGTGTGTAGCAGGGTGCACAAGAAGCAGTCTTTGAGCAAACATCACCAGGTGGAGGAACTGTCCACTCTAACTGCTGATGTGATTGTTACCAAACGTTCCACAACATGCGCCACTCATGCCAACGAAGTCGCACAAGTGTACTGTCCCACTCACAATGTGTCTGTGTGTATTTTGTGTGCTACCACTGACCACGCCATTGTCCGCATGTGGTCAAATTGGAAACCAGATTGGAAGAATCTCAAGCATTGCTGACAGAAGTGAAAACGACTCTGAAATCTGGGTTGGACTCGTTGGATGAAGCCATTGGAGACATGGAAAAAGACCTCCATGAGGTTGACAGACAGACGGAGGCAGGAGTGGCAGATGTCAAAGCTGTACGTCAACGTTTAGAGAAGGCTGTTCAGGACTGTTGCCAGCGTCTGGAGGACCGCATATTGAGAGCGAGCTCTGACCTGAAGAGCCAGATGGCTGATGGGAAGGCCAGCCTGCAGAAACAGCGTGGAAGGTTTGCCATGCATTCCCACATCATTCAGCAGGCAGAGAGGCTGTGCACCCATGGGTCATTCAGTGACATGATGGCCATGATGAAAACACGCGTCAGCAGCCTGGACTTCCGTCCTGACTTCCTGACTTCTGTCAAGGTGAACCGGAAGCTGACATTGACCATTGACCCCTTGGCTGTGACCGATGTTGAAAAGAAGCTGTCGCAGATAGGTGACCTAAGCGTGGAAAATACTGTCCAGGTAAATTCACAGGTATCTTAAGACAGGTAACTCAGATTTTTTAGCTCATGAGCACACTGAAGATTTTGAGTTTGTTCCTATTAACAGACCTTTTTTAATGTTTGAAATAAGGGTCCGGACACTTACTGGAAAGTGGATGAACACCATGCATATGGTCACTGTGTGAATTAGTCCACATTATGGTCAGTCGTTCTACATTGCCAGGTCTGACCAGAAATTAAAAACCATATATTTTCCCTTGTTAATGTGCCACTCTTCAGTCTCACTGTCTTAGATCAATTTTTTTTTTTTTTTTAACCACATCTTGTTTATTAAGTACAGGGTAGAAGTCTTGTAAAACATCAAAAGAATTCATTATTTATACTCGGGTTTCATCAAAAAAAAAAAGTCAGTTTTCTTCCCTTTGAAGAAAAACTACTCCTTAACTTAGTTCTGATTAAATATGATCCTGCATGGGTTGAGAGCATTGTAATTTACATTGTCTGACTTGAGGCAGATGCTGCTGGTCTCCATCATTACTGTCTGAACATGTCGATGAAGAACCATAGTAAGTGACAGAAGGGCAGGGGACAGGGGAAGAGTTAAGTAACAGAGGCAGAAGCCTGACTATGCATGCTGTATTTTAGTGAACTGTCAGTGTCCATGTTTGGAAGGGGTGGGGGTGATTGGACTGGGAAGACTGTAGTGACGATCTTACTGTTGTTGTTGTGTGCACTGACTTTTGTCTTGCAGTTACCTGACCTGAGGTTTCATGAGAACCACGGTAAAAACATCAGACTGAGCAATGATGGACAGACAGCAGAAATGGTGGATCGGACACATACAGATGGAATTGTGATATCGAGGGATCCAATGATGGTGGAAAAAATTGTATGAAGTGAGTTGGTTGCTGTATTATTAGTATTGTTGTTTCTATCATTTATAAAGGGAGCGTTTACATTCAGTGTTAGCGTGTGTTTTGTATTTGGTACCGACTTGATCAAAAACTGTTCTTTGAATATCAGTGCATTGATTATACAATAGATTTGAAGGTTGTAAGAAATGCACAAGCCTGTTTCTGTTCAAGTCCAGGAATTTTCGTTTTCCACTTTCTGAGTGGCTGAAAGTGAAACCAGAAATCAAGATCAACACTGTCTGTCGTGGTTACTTCATTTTGTAAAGCAGGCATGAAAGAGGTGATCCAAAGCTTTTTCGTTTTTGTTATTCTTGAAAATACTGATTATGAGTTATTCATTCTATAGCATATTGCCCAGTCATGGAATTTGCCCCCACCCCACCCCCCACCCCCCGAACCTGTTTGTCTGAACATGCTTTCGAAAAAAAAAAACCCTTTTTTAAAAACTAACAAACAGGTGTCTGTAGCGAAATAAAAGTTATTGCTTAATTTCTGCTCTAGCGTAGGTGAAAATATACATTCTATGAAAGAAAATGAATGGACAGTGGCGAAAAATTATTTGTGTGTGTGTGTGTGTGTGTGTGTGTGTGTGTGTTGCAAAGGTGCCATAAGCAATAAATGAGAAAGAAGAGACACCTATCGGTGTGGTGTTCTGCATTTCCAGTACCTCACAACTGGTTTTGAACTGTCTTAAGCATTCTCATGTGTGTGTGTGTGTCCATTTACAGATTTGTATCAATGCAGTAGACAAACAATGGAGTAACACATTTACTGGTATTGTAACCAGCCATCCTGACACTTTCCAAGTACCCCGTGCATGCCGTGAGATAGGTCTTGACACAGTCGTCTTTGTGTCGGAGTGTGGAGGCAGAGCATTTGATCGGCCGGTGGGTGAATCATGAATGTTGCTGCCCGTCTGTCAGTCAGCTGTGGTCAGTGTTAGAAGTGTCTGTATGTCATGTCTGTCAGTATCAGCTGTAGTCAGTGTTAGAAGTGTATGTATGTTGTATCTGTCAGTGTCAGCTGTTGTCAGTGTTAGAAGTGTCTGTATGTCATGTCTGTCAGTCTCAGTCAGCTGTGGTCAGTGTTAAAAGTGTCTGTATGTCATGTCTGTCAGTGTCAGTCAGCTGTGGTCAGTGTTAGAAGTGTCTGTATGTCATGTCTGTCATTGTCAGCTGTGGTCAGTGTTAGACGTGTGTGTATGTCATGTCTGTCATTGTCAGCTGTGGTCATGTTTAGAAGTGTGTGCATGTCATGTCTGTCAGTGTCAGCTGTGGTCAGTGGTAGAGTGTCTGTATGTCATGTCTGTCAGTGTCAGCTGTGGCCAGTGTTAGAAGTGCGTGTATGTCATGTCTGTGAGTGTCAGTCAGCTGTGGTCAGTGTTAGAAGTTTCTGTATGTCATGTCTACTTTTTCTTCTTCTCTTTTTCTCTTCTTCCTAAAAGTTTGGTTCACTCAAAAACAAGTAGGTCACCAGCTGTCAATGTCAGCTGTGGTCACTGGTCAGTAGAAGTGTCTGTATGTCATGTCTGTCAGTGTCAGCTGTGGTCAGTGTTAGAAGTGTATGTATGTCATGTCTGTCAGTGTCAGCTGTGTCAGTGTTAGAAGTGTCTGTAAGTCATGTCTGTCAGTGTCAGCTGTGGTCAGTGTTAGAAGTGTATGTATGTCATGTCTGTCAGTGTCAGCTGTGGTCAGTGTTAGAAGTGTCTGTATGTCATGTCTGTCAGTGTCAGCTGTGGTCAGTGTTAGAAGTGTATGTATGTCATGTCTGTCAGTGTCAGTCAGCTGTGGTCAGCGTTAGAAGTGTCTATATGTCATGTCATGTCTGTTAGATTCAGTCAGCTGTGGTCAGTGATAGAAGTGTGTTTATGTCATGCCTGTCAGTGTCGGTCAGCTATGGTCAGTGTTAGAAGTGTCTGTATGTCATGTCTGTTAGTGTCAGTCATCTTTGGTCAGTGTTAGAAGTGTATGTCATGTCTGTCAGTGTCAGCTGTGGTCAGTGTTAGAAGTGTGTGTATGTCATGTCTGTCAGTGTCAGCTGTGGTCAATGTTAGAAAAGTGT
>JADBJO010007540.1:58531-68531 GCA_016801955.1 Conus betulinus | reverse complement strand
TCGTTTATTGACCTACGATTCGCCGGATTCTGGATGCTTCGTGCCGACAGCCTCTAACGGTTAACCAACCTTAACTCGAACTCGTGGCGGATGTTTTGTTGGAAACTGGCATGCGGACCAGTGTTGACTTATATGGGACAGTTTCCTGTGTAATCAGCATACTAATTAATTCATTCAAGGGAGCGGTATAATCTAACAGTAAAAGAAAACAAACAAGATTCCTGAAATCAAAAATGGACCATTCTATGCCACGCATGGACTGGATATCAGACAACCTGTCTGATGCGTTCAAAATATTTGAACAAAGAATTAAATTATATTTGAAAGCAAAGAAAATCACTGACAAGGAGGAGATAGTAACTCACATACTCCTACAAGTGGGAGAGGAAGGCCTACGGCGATACAATGCCTGGACTTTAACCGATGGTGAGAAAAAGACCCAGAGATTATCCTCCAGAAATTCAAAGAACAGCTTGAGCCAGCAGAAAATTGAGCCAGCAGAAAATTTCCGTGTGAGTAGACTAAAACTCATGGGACTCAGACAAGCAAGCAGAGAATCCTTAGATGATTTTGTAAACAGAGCAAAGTTGCAAGCTAAGAAATGCGACTTTCGAGAAGGAGAAGAAGATGAGGCGCATCCTTGAACTGATAACAGCAGGAACACCTGATGATGACTTCAGGAAAGCTATTCTCTCCAAAGACAAAAACTTCAAATTGAAAGATGCACTCGTATTAGGCAGAACGTATGAAGCCACAACAGCACATGTAAAACAGTTACATGACATGCAACAAAAAGAAATGGAGGTAGATGGAATACAAAACCCGTATGCTGCATGCAACAATTGTGGAGGTAGACACAAACCGAGAACATGCCCAGCATTTGGAACAAAATGTAATAAATGTGGGAAACTCAACCACTGGGCAAAAGCATGTAGATCAGGAATGAGAGAAGCCTACAAAAGACAACACGGAGGTGGACAACAAGAGAGAAGGTTGCAGCAGCGAAAAGTTCATGATGTGGAGCACAATGATGAACTTGCAGAAGATTTTGGAATGCTATCATTCAATGACATACAAATATCCTCTGTGAAGTCAAGAGATGAGGCTTTCGTCACACTCAATGTAAGTTGTCATCTCGTCCTGGTGTCCATAATCTTGGCCTAAAAGTGGACACTGGCGCTCAAGGGAATACCCTTCCACTCAGGCTATTCAAGCAAATGTTTCCTGATCGCACCACAAAAGATGGAAAACCTGTAAGGGAAATCGCAAGAACAGCGAGCCAGGTGAGATTGACAGCCTATAACGGGACTAGCATACCGTGCTATGGTATTACTTCGATACCCTGTCAATTCAAAACATCTGCATGGGAACAAACAAAATTCTACATTGTGAATGTTGCGGGCCCTGCAGTAATTGGCCTTCCATTGTGTGAAAGTCTGAAAGTGGTGACAATGAACTGCAATGTCAATGCTAAATGCATTGATCAGCACAGTATGAATGACAACCATCAAGATATCAACAATGTGAATGATCTCATACAACAATACCCAGGACAGTTTGACAAAATAGGAGAATTTCCTGGGGAAGTCAAACTTTTCACGGACCCTGATGTTCAGCCACATATTGATGCCCCTCGAAAAACTCCAATTGCACTCAAAGACGCCATCAAAGCCAAGCTGGACCAAATGGAACAGGATGGTGTCATCAGAAAAGTGACAGAACCCACTGATTGGGTTTCCAGCCTTGCATACTCCCATAAGAAAAGCGGAGAGATACGCATCTGTCTGGACCCAAGACATCTGAATAAAGCCCTCAAACGACCCCATCACAAAGTTCCTACAACAGAAGAACTGACTCACCTGTTCAGGAGCCAAAGTGTTCTCAAAACTTGATGCTAAATCAGGATACTGGGCTGTAAAACTGACAAAGAATCACAGCTGCTAACAACAACATTCCAGTCACCTTTTGGAAGGTACTGTTTCCAAAGACTTCCCTTTGGACTATCGGTGTCTCAAGACATTTTTCAGCTAAAAATGGACCAGATCCTGGACCAAGTTGAAGGAGCTGTTGGCATAACGGATGACATTGTTGTTTATGCAACATCAGATGAAGAACATGAGAAAGTCATTCGAAACTTGATGGAGGTTGCAAAAAAGAGTGGTCTAATGTTCAACTCAGAAAAAAATGTGACATTAAAACTGACTCTATCACATTCTTTGGCATGAAATATACAGCCAACGGTGTGCTTCCAGATCCAGATAAAGTCAATGACTTGAAAAACAACATGCAATCACCCACTTCAAAAAAGGAACTACAAGAGTTCTTAGGCTTCATTCAATATCTCTCACCCTTCATCGAGAACCTCGCTGAGAAGTCTTCAATGTTACGCGCGCTTCTCAAAGAAGATGCAGCATTCTTATGGGAGACACATCATGAAGACTGTTTCAGAAACTGAAACAAACAATATCTGAAGAGTCGACATTACAATATTTCGACACTCAATGGAACCCATTCTTCAGGTTGATGCTAGCATCAAAGGACTTGGAGCAAGCGTCACACAAGGCGGACTACCAGTTGCCTATGCCTCGAAGTCGCTGTCTGACACGGAAACGCGATACGCATGCATAGAACGGGAAATGCTAGCAATCGTCTACGGTGTACAGAGATTTCATACGTACCTCTATGGTCGGAAATTCATGATATTGACTGATCACAAACCCCTTGTGATGATTTCCAAAAAACCACTGACTCAGGCACCACCACGGCTGCAACGGATGATGCTAAAACTGCAAGGATATCAGTTTGAGGTGAAATACAAACCAGGCAAAGAAATGACATTAGCTGACACTCTATCAAGATTGCCAAATAAGAAAAACAGTGAAACAATAGATCTGGATGTGAGAGTAGATATTGTTGGATTTTCTCAAGAACGCATCAAAACTATCAGAGAAGAAAACCAAAGCTGATCCTGCTCTCATTGCCCTAGCAGAGATGATTATCAGTGGATGGCCTGAAAACATCAAGGATGTTCCTGAGAATATCCGGACCTATTGGGCGTTCAGGGATGAAATATCCATAGAAAATGGACTCATTTTTGAAAGGATCTAGAATAATCATTCCAGTCAGTCAGAAGGAAGTTATTCTTGACCAACTGCACTATGCACATCAGGGTGTAGAAAAGACCACCCTGAGAGCCAAAGGGTCAGTATACTGGAACAACATCAATAAAGACATTGAGTCCCTCATCAAGAGATGTCCTATATGCCAGGAACATCAACCATCTCAGCAAAAAGAGGAAATGATTCCACATGAAATACCCCAACGACCTTGGGAAACTCTTGGAGCAGATCTCTTTCATTTTGAGGGATCAGAAATACCTGTTAGTTGCTGACTACTACAGCAAATACTTCATAGTCCGCAAACTTGGACAGGACACTGGGAGTAGCGTGATAGTCAAGGCTATGAGGCAAATATTTGCTGAACATGGAATTCCATCAAAAGTCATGAGTGACAATGGACCTCAGTTTAGTGCTGAGGCATTTGCCCGTTTTTGCAAAACAATGGAACTTTGTCCACGTCACCTCTTCACCCCGATACCCAAGATCCAACGGATTTATTGAGCGTCATGTCAAGACCGTGAAAGATACATTAGCCAAGTCTATTGAGGCCAACACTGACCCTGAACTCGCATTGCTTTGCCTCAGGACAACACCCATTTCTGCACATCTTCCAAGCTCCATTGAAATTATGACTGGCAGAAAAGCAAAAGCGAACCTTCCCACCAGTCTTGCCCACAAAACCACAACATTAGACCATGAAAGGATTCATGAAGAAATACAGCGTCGACAAGAAAACCAAAAGAGATACTTTGACAAATCAGCCACTTACCTGCCTCCACTCATTCCCGGGCAGAAAATCCGTGTCCAGAACAACAAAGGAAAATGGAAAGAGGGAACTGTTGTCAGGAAATGCACAGAGCCAAGGTCTTTTGTGATTGAGAAACCCACAGGACAATTGATGAGGCGAAATCGACTCCACATACGTCAGATTCCTCAGAGAGTACCAGTTCAAGAAAAAGAACCTCAGGAGGCTGAAAAAAACAACCAGTCAAATACCCACTCCAGTGAACCCACTACCACCACCACCCACATTTAAACAGTGACCCTTGTATAAGCCCACCATCACCAGTCACTCCACCACCAAACAACTACCCCAAATCACAAGAACCACATGAGGACAGGCATTCTGAAAAATCATACACTACCAGAAGTGGTCGACTTGTGCGACCACCAAAAAAACTGAGCTTATAGAAATTCCCAATGATACTTGGATCTGTCCTTATAATTTATTGAAATTTCTTAATTTGCTTAAGTGTGTGAAAACAAGTTCAGAGACTCGGGTGAAAGACCCCGCTCCTCTATGAATATAAAGTTAAATTCAGAGACTCGGGTGAAAGACCCTGCTCCTCTGTGAATTTATGATATGGTAATATGCACAAAATAATTTTATCAATATAGACGTACATTGATAAAAGTAGTCCCAGGTCCGGTTTCTTTTTTTTTTTTTTTTTTTAAGAGGGGAGATGTAGCAATGATAACTAGCAGACGACATCGAGACCATTTACATGTATTGCGCATGTGCCATGACACATAAATGTATTACCCATAACTCCCGGCAACTGTGGTTCTTCCTAGTTACAAGTACACAACGTACAGCACGAAATGAAGTCTGTCATTTACTTAAGCTTGAATGCGTGAATCTGTTATTGTTGAACTCGCCACATACTACAGGTACTACTAACAACGATAGTGAAAGTTAAGGTAATAAAAGCACGATACAGAAATAAATTTAGAATATACTTTTTATAATAATCAAAAAAAATAAATAAATGAAACATGAAAAAGAAAAAAGAAATTGAATAATAATAATGATAATAAATGCATTAAAAAAAAAAATAAAAATAATGGTAATAGAATAAATAGATGAACATAAAAATAAAGATAAAAAAAAAAAAAAATAATAATGACAATGTTAATATTTATGGTACTAAAGATATTAATTCTGATAGTAAGGAGGGAAACAAACAAATAAACAAAAACCAACGACAACAACCAAGGGGAGGAGAAAGAAAGAGGGGAGGACAGGAAGAACAGAAAGGAAACAGAAGATGTAAGTTATGGGAAGGATGGAATCCAATAGGTATATGAATAATTACAGTAATAGTTTTGTTAATGATTGTGATTGTAATTCTACAGTAATGGTGGTGATGCAGTAGGAGGCTAGAAAAGTGGTAAGCTGAAATGTCAGAAATATTTTAAAGAATAATGATTACATTAATGAAAGTAGTAAATACGACATTTGTAATACTAGTTATGAAGTTGTAAGAAAAGGTATACTGATTAGATAAACAAATAAGTAAAATTTAATTTAAATATTTTTAAAATAGTTGGCATATATATATACATATACATACATACACACACACACACACACACACACACACATATATATATATATATATATATGTATATATTTATACATACATACATACATACACATACATATATATACATACATACGACAACAACAACCAAGGGGAGGAGAGAGAGAGGGGACAGGAAGAACAGAAAGGAAACAGAAGATGTAAGTTATGGGAAGGATATGTGCGTGTGTGTGTGCGTGTGTGCGCGCGTGCGCGCGCGCGCGGGACACACACACACACACACACACACACACATATATATGTTACGGTTGGTGTACGGTGCGTGTTTTGCTGTCTGACTCCCGTTCTCAAAAGTTTGGATGCGTGTAATAATTAGTCCCTACACACACCCACACCATACGCACATGGATAGCCAGGCAACACACGAGTTAAATTTTTTTCTTTATAATTATGCTGCCTGAACCATCAAAATATACATTCATGTGAACTGGTACAAATCAACATATGTCACTACATAGCATATAGATCAAGCTATCAATACATAGGAACTTCAGTTATCAGATATCAGCGTTCATATTACATATCTTGATATCACTCACAGATCTCGCCGGCGCCGTCCACAGTGTCTCACATATACAGTCAACATACTCGGTTCCACAGTACTCAAGCCACAGTCTACAACACTAAAAGAAGGCAAAGAAGGATAACCAAGGTCCCACACAATAAACACGGCTGTTCATAAACACAAACGATGAAGAAGAAGAAAACAGGTTCTCCACACAGCAAGCACAATAAATTACGTCGAACTATCAGAAGAAGAACCGCAGATTCACATTCACAAAGCACATTAATCCATAGCAGAAGAACCGCAGATCCACAATGCAAAGCAATCAATAGAAGAAGAACTGCAGATTCACAAGGCACAGTAAACCATTGAATCCCCGGCGAACACGATTTCAGCAAAGTTCCACAGAACACAATAAACTTCGATTCGACATGTAGTTGATCTAAAACAAAAAATTAACTAACTTCTCCGTATATTGATATTACAATGTTCACATCAATAAATCCAGCCTACCGACACACATGAGGTGAGTACAATTAGCGCACGTAAATTTCTTGCAGGAGTTTTAAGTCTTTCTTAAAACGCACAGCCTTCATAACAATTTTATAACAAATCAGTTTCCTGGTACATATTTCACTGTACCGTCATCCAAAGTATCGCACATACACATTGAACATTGACGCACTACTGACTTGAAAGTCAGCCTCTCCACATAGTATCACTACGGAGAAAACGACGATTTAAACAAAATAAAATAAGCTGGACACCAAAGCCTCAGCAGTTAGTTCTTGCTCTCCCTTCTCGTCAATATTATTATTTTCGTCATGTAGATACCTATGTCATTTAAGTTGACGTCATACTTTACGTTGACGTCACAATACTCCCCTCCTCAAACAAAAAACAATGACCGAATTGTTTTTTGAAGAAGAAGAAAAAAAACAAACAGCAGAATACACAAACCCAGAAATCACACATCGACTCGACAGAAAAACGAAGCCGCTCACGGAAGCAGTTCATGGAATCCTTCCATGAACTCCCACACAACAGAAGAATACAAGTTGTCGTCCCAACGAACTCTGAATCCCTTTGACATGCTAGCTTGTTGCTGACCTCACGGACAGCCTCTCCATACCCACACAGGGTAGAGATTACACATAACTACTGACCACTCGGTCAGCCTCTCCATACCACACAGGGTAGAGAGATACACACATATCTATTGACCACTCGGTCAGCCTCTCCATACCGCAACAGGTAGAGATAACACATATCTACTGACCACTTGGTCAGCCTCTCCATACCCACACAGGGTAGAGACAATGTCTAAACATTCCTGCTCAATGATATTGTACGCCTTCTCACGATTCAACAACTTTCGACAAGCAAACACGACGGAGTGAAGAACATCATCATTCTCTCGGAGCAATACAGCACCCAAACCAACAGAACTAGCATCAGTCCTAAGAATAAAAGGATTACCCAATGTAGGTAACAACACACAGGTGCAGAAGACAAGATTCCCTGAATCTTCCTCAAAGCTTCAACACACTCAGGAGTCCAAAAAATAGACCTGAAATCAACGCAGAAAAACGACACATGCAATCTTTCTTCCTGACGAACACACACTGGAGATGCATACGGACTATTCGATGGCTCAGTGATACCAAGATCAACATGATACCAATCTCTCTCTTAACAGCCTTTTTCGCAGAAAAGGGGATTTCATAACATTTCTTTCTATCAGGGACATCTGTTGTAAGAGGGATCTGTAATAGTACATTACCTGAGAAAGAACCTGGTTTGGGGGTCAAAATATCCTGAAAATCATCAAATGTTACACGCAACTCCCTGGTACTTTTGTCTGACAAAGTACAATCAAACTGTACAGAACGAACATCTTCATCTGGCATAGAAGACGCCCTCGGAACAGTTAAAGTAGGAAGGGGTAAAGCGTCATCACAGTTCTGGACGACACCAACTGTACAAACCACTTCACGAACAGTACAGACTTCGGAGAGGGATCTACAGAAAAACCAATTCCTGGAGAACACTCAAGAGAAAGCTGTTCCTGCTCACAAGCCAAAGGTGCTATCTCTGACCCAGGCACTGAAGTACCTTGTGAAAGAACAACTGTAGGTACAACATCAGAAGTAGACACAGCAGACACATCAGAAGACGTTAACTGAAAGCAAGATTTCAATGACTCATCCTTCTGTTTCTGAACAAGATCAGAACGGGAAATGTTCAGATCATCAGGGATCTGACACAAAGGCCTTTTCTCCCACAACATGCTTATCTCTAGCCCTCCCTTCTCGTCAATATTATTATTTTCGTCATGGCTAAAGAGAAAGGTTCACCAGATACATCACTGGACTCATCGCTCACAGAAACTCCAGGTACATTACCCACGATGAGATCTGCGACAGGGCTATCCAAGACACAACAAGTCAAATCGCCCACAAAATAAGGACAACTGACTGAAACTGTAGCCAGTGGAAACTCATCCACACGACCACCAAAAGAAACACACTTCACTGTGGTTCCTGACATCTGACTGTCAGAAACTAACCGCTTGCGAACGCCACAAATGGTAGCACCAGTATCACGCAGAACAGAACTCAAAGTGCCATTCACAGAACCAGACTCAAATGCAATTTGCCTGTGAACTCACCAGCACCTAGACAAGCAAAAGAAGAATCAAGAACAGAGCAACAAGCACTGGACTGTATGCTGACAGCTGAGTTCTTGGCAACAGTGGAGTTACTAACCATGAAAGGACATTCATCTGGGTGACTAAGGCTACAAATTTTACAGGGATTTCTACCTGACTTCATGGGCATCTAGCAGCTACATGTCCTGTCACTTTACACAAAAAACACACAAACACTTGCAAACTGATCAGAAGCACTTCCTGAGGGACTCTTACTGCCAGAGGTATGACGGGCGCCACGACCACGATAACGGCTACCGCCAAAGGTATTTCCACGACCAGCTGAGTAACCAAAGCTCTGATGACCACAATAACAGCTACCATCAAAGTTACTTTCATGATCAGCTGAGGAACCAGAGTAGTGGCCACTGTTTTGAAAAGTAGAGTATCTGTTTCGTCTGTCAGACTGACCACAGTATGGACTTCTATCAGACTGACCAGGATATGGATTTCTATCAAATTGACCTGGAGTTTTGTAGCCAACAGAAGCAAAAAAATGTTTACATCAGCTTTCCTAGAAAGCACCTCAGTGTGATGAGCATGTCTGTATAACTCTGCAGACTTGATCATTTCATCAAAAGTTTTCACATCCTTTTCGCACAGAAAAGTAGCCAAGTCCTTAGAGATACACTCCAAGAACTGCTCACGCAAGATAAGATCCACCAGACCTTCAAAAGACTTATCACTTTTTGACAAAGAGACCCAACGGTCAAACAAACGCCTAAGTTCAACTGCAAAGGTCTCGAAAGGTTCATCTGAGCTAGGTTTAGCTTCACGAAAACGCTTACGAAAACCATCTGGAGTACATTGAAATTTTTTCAGCAAGCTCTCTTTCAAAAGCTTGTATGACACAACATTATTTTCAGCGAGACTGTGATAGAGAGTTAAAGCGGAACCCTCAAGTAATGCTGATAGGTATGTGACCCACAAATCCTCTGACCAACCTAAGGAACGAGCATGGGTTTTTCAAAACGAAACAAGTAACTGTCTATATCATCAGTTCTTTCTTTAAAAGGGGGCAACTTAGGAAACGTAGGGCGAGGGGCGTTAAACCTGGGAAAACCAGAACCCTGACTCTCACTGTCCTGTCCTGAGACCGCACTCTGCTGATAAGTAACTTGAAACTGTATTCTTTAGTTTCCTCTATCTCTTGCATTCTTTTTGTTTCCTCTTCCTCTTACATTCTTTTTGTTCCTCTTCCTCTTGCATTCTTTTTGTTTTCCTCTTGCATTCTTTTTGTTTCCTCTTCCTCTTGCATTCTTTTGTTTCCTCTTGCATTCTT
>JADBJO010007540.1:50837-54531 GCA_016801955.1 Conus betulinus | reverse complement strand
CCTCCCAAACAAAATCCAAAAACAAAGATGGATCACAGACAGAAAGATCCAGACTAGATGTGGTGCCATTAGCGGAGTGAAAGTAAGTTGGTGATTTCCTGTTCAAGACACACAGATCAAGCTCCGAAACACACTTCCTCTAAAAGCAGACCCCGTGGTGAAGATCTCTCACTTCCCCATAGAGGAGAGTGGGCCATTCAGATCACCCAACAGCAGGAAGGGTCGAGGAAGCTGCTCCAAGAGTGAAATGAGGTCCTGTTTGGTGACGCAGATGTTTGGAGATAAGTACAAACTACAGACAGTAACTGTTTTGTGGAGAGTAACCCGAGCTGCCACTGCCTGAAGCGGAGTCTGCAGAGCAACTGGGCTGTACAGAACAGTTGTGAATGAACAAGGCAGCTCCACCAGAAGCACCATGTTCAACAGACTGTGCAGGTAGATTTTAAAAACTGTAGCCAGAAAGTGAAAAATTTTTGTCAGACTTGAGAAGAGTTTCTTGGAGGGCAATTAGCATCGGCCTGGCCTCACGGCACAACAGCTGCAATTCTTCATAATTGGAAGACAGTCCCCTGATATTCCAATGTATGATTGAATCCATTGTGGATGAGTCCATCATAAAAGAAATATGGTGAAGGAAAATAAATCTCGTAATTCTTCCTTTTATTCCATATCAACATCATCTGGATCCGAGAAAACTGCAAATCTGTTGAAGTTTCTCTCCGCTTTTTTTTTCTCTCGATCTGATAAAATTTTGTTCGGCTTTTTTTTTTTAGGTGGCGACTTGGTCTTTCCTCCAGAACCGCCAGCTCCCTTGTTGACAGCTGTAGGGTGCCCTTTGGAGGATTTTGAGGGGGTGGTCTTGTCTTGTACTTCAACGACTTCCACTCTCTGCCGCTCTGAAGTGCCTGTAGGTCTTTTGCCCCCTGGTGGTCTGGGGGCGGGAGTAGGCTTTGAAGACTGACTCGTATCTGAAGGCGATG
Source organism: Conus betulinus (assembly GCA_016801955.1). NCBI lineage: Eukaryota > Metazoa > Mollusca > Gastropoda > Neogastropoda > Conidae > Conus > Conus betulinus. Next base: position 53,551 of record JADBJO010007540.1, on the reverse strand, counting down.
ACTGCTGGGGTTCATCGCATGCAGTGGTTCTGCCTGAGGCTACAGACTTGGTTTCTGGTTCTCTCTCGGCAAACGAGGACTCCACCGTCTGCACTCCGATGCTGACTGTTGTTGGCTTCTTTACTGCAGCTGCAAACGAGAGCCCCGCAGTTGGTTGACTTTTCATAGCAATCTTTTTCGCCTCAAAAAATGGGATTCGCTGTTCAGTCTTTATTCTCTGAATTTCCTTTTCCTTTAACCAGTTTGGACAGGTCTTCGATGATGATGGGTGCTTGCCTCCACAGTTGGCACAGAGTGGTGGACTGTCACGTACACCCTGGTGGACTGGCTGGCAGCAGGTACCACACACCTCTTCTTCCGTACACATCTATCCCTCACATGGCCGTACTTCTGGCACTTGAAACAGCGCAGAGGTGATGGGATGTACAGTGACACTGAAACTCTCAGGTAGCCCACTGTAATCGACTCCGGAGAGAAGTAGAGCAGAAGGTCAAGAAAAGGGTGTCAGTTGGAATCCTGTCATTGCCTTTATGCACAAGCACACGATGAACGTGGGTCACTCCTTGAGATGCCAGCTCTGACTTGATTTCAGCCTCCGACACTCCTCTCAGATCTCTGCACCGGATTACTCCTTTCGAAGAGTTCAGAGATTTGTGTGGAGACACTTTGATTGGTCGATCCACTAACGTTGTCGATTTTAACAGCATCTCGGAGTGCAGCTTGGAAGAGCACTCACTCATCAGAAGTGACCCATTCCTCAGTCTCTTGACGCTCTTTGGCTTCCCGCTGAGGCCATTGATTCCCTTCGCAATCGCAAAAGGACTCAGGCCTGACAGAGGTCTATCTTCATCTGCTCCCTCCACAATCAGCCAGCTGGGCCAGAAGCCTGAAAGGACTCTCGTCTCATGTTCCGAATCCGTGTCCGTCTCTGTTTCTGAATCCTGCCTGTGTCTTTTTTTTGTTTTTGGTGCCATGGTGTATTCATTAGAATTCATCTCTCTTGATTCCCACCCGCCATCGAGTCCCAACAAGGGGGATGCCCATTTTATACGGAATTCCAGTATATCTGGGCACCAGGACTTCAAAGGAGATATACACAGGCCTGAAAGCATCCCTGCCACAGAAGCTCCCAAACCCGTTTGACCGAGCCGCCGCCTTCTAGCCTGAGCTAGGGCATGCACGCGACCAGCCGCTTGATCGAAGTGGGCCACTTCGACCACCTGTCTAGAGGAAGTCCAGCCCAAGAGGTGTGTTGACTTGATGCACCGCAGTCACATCAGCGGTCTCAACCTCCAGGATCCTATTCTCCCCCATCACAGGACGCACCGCACGGCAAACATGGTGGGCCTCAAGAAGACCACAGAGAAAAGAAGAGCGTGGAAAGAAGAAGATTGAAGGGGAGACGAAGATAGAAAAGAGCCAAATAAGAAAGGCAGAAAACAAGAAAAGGAGAAAGGGCGGGTTACTATTAGTCAGGATCCTCACCCTTAGCCTGTCTGACATGGGAAGCCCTACCAGGGGCATCAACTCCTTACCACGTTGCGCTTAGGCCAGATAGCATCTTCAACTTTTCAGGCCCAGAAGCATTTTAAAAAACTAGCCTATCTTCAAGTATTGATGCCCCCGCCAGCAAAGCCTAAGGGATCACAGGACCACGCAAGCCCTCAGATATTGTGGGCTGAGACTGAAGTGATGGGTTGGTACATGTAACTTTAAGGTGTTGATGGTAAGAGGGTGGAGGGAAGAAGGGGATGGGTTTATATACTGACTGGGGGAGGGGGGGGGGGCAACATATTCACACCTATACACTCTCTCTCTCTCTTTCTCTCTCTCTCTCTCTCTCTCTCTCTCTTCCCCCCCCACCCCTCCTCTCTATCTCTCTCTCTAAAAAAATTAAGTTATTGTTTCTAAGTATTATCATTATTTTAATTCTACAATTATGGCGGCAATGGGATTAGTGATAATAGGACATAATGCTTAGAAGCATAAAGGTGAAAATGACTGATGGTAATAACAATGACATCAGTGTTGTTGTAAATTAAATGTAGTGATGTAATGATGTTGATGAAGAGAACAGTAAAGGTAATGATATGATGATAGTGATAAAGTAATAAAGGTTTTAAAGTAATATACCCTCTTACCATCACCCTTAAAGCGGTGGTAAGTGCAGTAACACTAGCGGATATAAAGGCGCCAGGAAAGGAGAGGGAACGACCAGCGATAAAGGAGCTAGCATTCTATTTATTATGTGTGTGAGTGTGTGTGTGTGTGTGTGTGTGTTCCATTAGTAATGTCAGCCTTGTTCATTGGTTACCCCCGCCTCCACCCCCAGCAACCGCAATACCTACCACACCCCCCACACACATCATTACTAGGGCAGGGGGAGGGGGAGAGTGGGGAGTAAGTCGATTGACGTAGCAAATGGTGAGACTCGGAGAGTGTAGGAAAAGGGAAAAGATGATAGCTGCAACCTATGTCTGAGGTAAACAGTGGGAGGTAGGGTAGTATGGGTGTGTGTAGGTGGAGGATATTTCAGACTGGAGCTGCAGAGGTAGAATGGTACATACTACTTTTGGACGTTGATGCCATGAGGATGGACAGTGCCCAGTTTGGCAATGAGATAAGATTCCTGCATAAGGCGTTCCAAGTTGTCACTCTTCGATTGCCAAAGTGCCAAGACTTTGACATGGTTGATGTTGTGTTGGGCATGGTTG
>JADBJO010007540.1:35837-45837 GCA_016801955.1 Conus betulinus | reverse complement strand
TGAATAAGTCCTTATGGGAGAGAAAAAAGCCAACCTTTGTGTATTCCCATGAACGATCATTGCTATACAATCTTTGTTTATTTCATGAATAATCATCACTGTACAACCTTTGTTGTATTCTATAGAGGATCATTACTGTACAGTCTATCTTATATTCCATGTATTCCATAGAGGATCATTACTGTACAATCTACCTTATTTATCATATAAAGCTGAGTTTGTCCGTCTGTCTGTCTGCTTATACACGGCCACAATTTTGGGCTGATCGCCACCAAATTTGGTATCAAGTATCCTTGGTGTCCTACAAACACAGCAACGTCGTGTTAGCAATCACGTGACGCATTGCGTCATGACGCAGTTTGCGTCCACAGACGCAAAACTGAACATCGGAACACTACATGGCCACAGTTTTAGGCCGATCGGCGCCAAATCGGGTATGAAGTATCCTTGGTATCCTACAAACAGCAGCGTCAGGTCGGCAATCATGTGACGCATTGCGTCGTGACGCAATTTGTGTCCACAGATGCAAAACTGAACATCAGAACACTACATGGTCACAGTTTTAGGCCGATCGGCGCCAAATTTGGTATCAAGTATCCTTGGTATCCTGCAAACAACAATGTTGGGTTGGTAATCACCTCACACATTGCGTTGTGACGCAATTTGCGTCCACAGATGCAAAACTGAACATCGGAACACTACACGACAGACAAACTCAGCTTTATGTAATAGATTTATTATGTAATACATTTGGAAAAGTGTTCAGGTGAATGTTTAGGGGAAAAAATATCGACAAAATGCGCATACTATACCCCCCCCCCCCCCCCCCCCCAAATTTAATTTGAATTATGGACGAAACCATGAACTTCTGATTTACAAAGGTCATTCATGGCAAAAACTATGTAAACAACATTAGAAAGCTGTGAGGTATTCACAAAAAAATCACACAAGAGAAATCCCAAGAAAAAGACGTGGTGTCCTTTGCCTGTTCTGTTCACGTCACAGCGACTGAATGACGTCATGAACGTTTGACAGTAATCAGAATTCTTCTTTATCACTTGACCATGTGTAGATCTGTGGTAAGTAAACATCATTTCTGATTCGCAAAAACTGTTAATTGTTCTTTTAGTACAAACTCCAAAGCAGACGAACTTTTCGGCTCATCCAAAAAGTCTGTGCCTTCAGGCATCGCGATTCCATCTAATTTCTTCTCTGTTCTATAGATGTGAATATCAAAACATACACGCCTAGAAAGGCTGAATTAACGTTCTTTTATTTATATATGTTTTATGCTTCCAAATTGAACTTAAAATCATGACAATGCCGCCCCGAAAGAGAACCAGTCTCAGACACTCTTCTTCTGCTACGGCCTGAGTTCAACGTTCTCGATCAGAAGAAAGCAGTGAGGAGAGATATGCAAGACAACAGAAAGACAGAAAACGCAAGGCAGCACGTGGACACCAAGAGACAACCGAACAGAGGGAAGGTAGACGAAAAAAGCGACAGAGAACGCAAAGCAGCATGTAGAGAGCAAGAAACTTTAGAACAGAGGGAAGGTAGACGAAAAAGTGATAAAGAACGCAAGGCAACAAATAGACAGCAAGAAAGTCACAGCATAGACAGGTTAGAATAGAACAAGAACATGACAGACATGTGAGCGCTAGGGGTTTATCAAAACCAACCAAAATCAGATGGCTTAACTCAGCATTTCATTACAGTGCTTCAACCATCTCCAGTAACCACAAGGACGTTTTCATCGGCACTTTGTCAGCAGAGTGCCCACATTGCCATACTCTGAAGTGGAGAGGGGAGGCACCAGGAATCTGCTGCAACAGTGGCAAGGTCAGACTGCCACCCCTGATTGAACCGCCAGAGCCTCTTCGGTCCTATCTCCTTGGGAACTCTGCAGACACCAGTCATGTCCTTTCAAACATACGAAAGTAAACTCTGCTTTCCAGATGATAGCTCTGCTTTCCAAATGACTAGCTTTGGATGTGCACGGGAGGTAAAGCTGCCTGGATACATGCCTACATTCAAGGTGCAGGGACAGGTCTACCGAAGCATTGGGTCCCTGCTGCCGCAGCCATCAGCCAAACCACAGTTTTTCCAGATTTACTTTATGGGAGACAGTGAAAAAGAAAGCTACCAGATGCTGCCAGGTTACGCCAGGTGAAACCAGAGATCATTCAGTGCCTGCAAGCCATGCTGCACTCTCACAACCCTTATGTAGCCACCTTCAAGACAGCCCTGGACAAAGCGCACTTGCCTGAGCACAGGATCGTTATACGACCTGACAAAGCCCCTGCAAACCAGCACCCACGCAGATTCAATGGTCCATCTGCAGATGAATGTGGGATGCCCCATCATGCTGCTGAGAAACCTGGATGCTCCTCGACTGTGCAACAGAACATGACTGGTCGTGAAGCAGCTGATGCCCCACGTCATTGAGGCCATTATGACTGGACAAAAAAAAAGGAGAGGATGTGTTCCTGCCAAGGATCCCCATCATCCCATCTGACACGCCCTTCCAGTTCAAGCGGCTGCAGTTCCCTGTGCGCATGTGCTTCGCCATGTCCATCAACACGGCCCAGGGACAATCGCTGACGGTGGCTGTCCTTCACCTGGACATGCCCTGCTTCGCACATGGACAGCTGTACGTGGGCTGCTCACGAGTTGGCAGATCGCCTGTTCATCCTGGCTCCACAGGTCGAAACAAAAAACACTGTCTATCCCCAGGCCTTGCAGTAAGCGCCCAGCTCAACCTGACAATATTCTGATGTTTCAATTTTGCTGGCATAAGGGTTTTTTTATGTGAAAAGTAGAATGATATGTAAGAAGTTTGAGTGATAAATGGAACAGATATAGACTGCTTTTTTGCTGTTTAAGAAAGAAACAAAAGCATGTTCTGTATGATATTGCTTTTAACTAAGGTAAATACAGAATGCTTTATCATGACTTGGGACTGAAGGCAAAGTTTAATTCAGCAGAACCTGAAGAAATCCTCTGACGGAGAACTCTAAGTTCTCCGTTTTAAGCCCTGATTGTAATTATCGTTCAGTTTACAGATACAGAGGGATGCTAGGAATGCCATTCACCACATCTCGTCAAAATAAAACCCCGTTGAAAACTGTTCTTTTTCTTATTTTTCACTACATTTTTATATAAATCAATTTATAAGAAATAAATGGTTGAATGAGGGCTGAAGATCTGAGTAATGTAGGCCTATAGACCTCTCTCTGTCTCTGTCTCTCTCTCTCTCTCTTTCTCTCTCTCTTTTTTATATACCCGGGCGACGCTGGGTAACTGGCTAGTATAGATATAAAACTGAAGAGTGTATTGCTCGAAAAAATTTTGTATATAAAGCTTTTCCGTCCAGGTGGCTCCCATATATGCTGATGTTCGCAGACAGACTGGATTATGAATGATTCTCTGACTTTGCACATTATGATTAGCTCCCTGTAACTGTTATGTCGCCCAAACCAGCCCCATTGGAAATTGTACAGGACCTATAAAACCAAAATATGTAAACTTTCATAATACACTCGGCTTGCCTCATATGCTCTCTCTCTTTCTCTCTCTCTCCCCCTCTCTCTCTCTCTCTCTTTGTGTATTACACTCAGCTAGCTCATATGCTCTGAGTCTCTTCTGTCTCTCTCTCTCTCTTTTTACCTCTCAGAGGTGGTCTAGCCTTTTATCTTCAAAGTGTAAATTGGTATTATCATGGCTTGATATGTCTGTTTATTTTCATTTCTACCATTTGTTCTTTCTTTATTTTCGATTACGTCGTACTCTATGAACTTTCTTGAATAAAGATGCTTTCTTATAAAGAAAAATGAAATATGAATATTGTAGGCACTGATTTTCACAGATGCGATATATTACATTTCTGACATGTGAGTGTAAAACACTATCGGTGTAGGGGAATTTTAGACAAACTCATTTAAAAGAAAAAAGAAAAGGTGGTTACAGAAGGTCCCAAGACCAAATCTTTTTTCTGTTTCTGAGGTGACAGAAAGATGAGACACAAAGGCCAATTTTAAATTTTTAACATGAACAAATTAGTTGTCAGTCAGCTGTGGTCAGTATTGGAGGTGTCAGTGTGTCATGTCTGTCAGTGTCAGCTGTGGTCAGTGTTAGAAGTGTTTGTATGTCATGTCCGTTGGTGTCAGTCAGCTGTGGTCAGTGTTAGAAGTGTCTGTATGTTATGTCTGTCCGTGTCAGCTGTAGTCAGTGTTAGAAGTGTCTGTATATCATGTCTGTCATTGTCAGCTGTGGTCAGTGTTTAGAAGTGTTTGTATGTCATGTCTGTTAGTGTCAGTCAGCTGTGGTCAGTGTTAGAAGTGTCTATGTCATGTCTGTCAGTGTCAGCTGTGGTCAGTGTTAGAAGTGTCTTTGTCATGTCCGTCAGTGTCAGCTGTGGTCAGTGTTAGAAGTGTCTGTATGTCATGTCTGTCAGTGTCAGCTGTGGTCAGTGTTAGAAGTGTCTGTATGTTATGTGTGTCAGTGTCAGCTGTGGTCAGTGTTAGAAGTGTCTGTCAGTGTCAGTCAGCTGTGTCAGTGTCAGAAGTGGTCAGTGTATGTCATGTCTGTCAGTATCAGTGTCAGCTGTGGTCAGTGTTAGAACTGTCTGTACTGTCATGTCAGTGTCAGCTGTGGTGAGTGTTAGAAGTGTCTGTATGTCATGTCTGTCAGTGTCAGCTGTGGTCAGTGTTGTTAGAAGTGTCTGTATGTCATGTCTGTCAGTGTCAGCTGTGGTCAGTGTTAGAAGTGTCGAAGTGTCTGTATGTCATGTCTGTCAGTGTCAGCTGTGGTCAGTGTTAAAAGTGTCTGTATGTCAGCTCAGCTGATACGGACAGCTCAGCTTTTGAACTCTTTCTTGATAGGTCAATGTGGGGGAAACTGGGGTTGTCTTCTGTTGATGGTTTTGTGGTTCCCTGGTCGCTTTTGGATGCGTTCTATACTTTCCATACTCCTTCATATTCCTTTTCGTTCATAGGGATCAGGGTCTCTTTATAGTGGTTTGTCTTTGGTTTTACTCATTTTTTCCTTCTGTCCGTTTGGCTGATCCATCTTTTAGGTGTATGGAATTGTTTTTTCGCAACCCCGAGTTGTGTATGTGTGCGTGCGTGTGTATGTGTGTGTGTGTGTGTGTGTGTGTGTGTGTCCTTTCTTCCCCCTACTCTTCTATTCTTAGGATATGTGAGCCGCCCGTGGACCGTCCTCCCTCATCACCCCTCCACGTTCTTCATTTTTTTTTTTTTTTTTGTAAACTGGTTCTTTTTTTTTTTTTTTTTTTTTTTTTTTTTTTTTTTTTTGAAGTGAAATCAAGTTTCCAGCCACACTGGTAGGGTCTGGTTTGTTTTTTCTTTCAGTTGCACGTGCAGTCCATGCGAGTTCACAACTTCCCTGCATGACTGACTGCATGTGTGAAATCTCAGCTGTAGGTTTTCAGTTTGGTTTGGAGAGTTGGAGAGACAGAGGGGGAAAGGATTTTGAGGACCACGATCCTCAGTCTAGACAAGCTTCTTGAAACCATTCCTGATTTGGCGAACCCCTTTGGTGGGGATCCTGAAGAGTTCCTGGTCACTTTGTTGTGACATAAGTTTTGGTGCCAGCTGCCTGCCCTTCACCTGGGTCGAGACAGGAGACACTGGCTGTCCCACCCTACCTACCCCATCCCGCTCACAAACTGCTGGTATAGTATTGTTCCATATGGTTTGTTGTTGGTTTAGAATGTATTTTTTCATCAGAAGTCTGGAAATTTGAGGTTCTGGTCATAGCCCTTAGCAGATGATAGGGCATGTACAGTTTCAGATCATTATAAAATGCACATTACTCTTACAAAAGCCCAGTTATTGTGAAATTGTAAGTCCGTTTATTTTGAGAGTTCTGGGGACCAAAGTGGTTTTGGTTCCATCATATTACGGCTTGGTATCAAGCCATAGTCAGTGTAAAGTTTTTTTTTTTTCCCTTTTTTTTTTGACTGAGAGACGTGACCGCTCAGCTGGCCCGGTTACGTGAATACCCCTCAGTTCAATGATATGTGTGTGAAATCTGTAGGCGAACTGAAATCTTCTCCCATGGTAGTTTTTTTTTTTATGTACAGTATATTTGTGCTTGCCACGGGACCATAGATCCCAGCTACATGTTTGTTTGTCAAGTTTTGGTCGTGCGCGTGTGGTGTGCATCCAGGCGCGTGCAGAGCCCATAAAATTCTCAGGCGGCGCTTGCATTCCCCCATCAGCACTCTCCATCGCCCTGCTCCTTGTCTGTGTTGTGTTCCTGTTGGTCTGTGTAAAAAATGTGAGGGTGGGGGAAGGGAGGTGTGCATGGAGAGGGTGTTGAATATTACGTGTTGAATTGTTTGATTCATGGTAGGATTATGTTATTGCACATTTTTGATGTGTATATGTCGTATGGTTATGCTGATGAGCATAAATTTTGATAATCATTAGTGAGACAGTTGATTAGCAAACTTTGTGCATTGTAGATGCTGTGTTTCGATACAAGAATTTTGCTGAATCACAGAACTGGCGTAGGCTTTCAGCCCCTCTGCGATTTCTGGTTAACCTCAGAGTTGTGTAAAGAAATATTGATATTGCATGCTCACGCATTTGTTTTTCTTTGTGTATAGTGATTTGTCAACTTGTAATCCTTCCACCGGAAATGAAGGAAAAAGAGGAATTAGAGAGGTGGAGTTTGGATATCATTTCCCCCATAATTGTTTCCTTTTATTGATTGCAGTCTCTTACTTTGTAAGCTGAGGAGGGGTTTTGGACTAATAGTAGATTTATTAGGAGATAGAAAAAAAAAGGAACAATCAACACGTAGGAAATTAGGGTTGTTCCCTGTAAAGCAGAGCAAGTTAACGGGGAGGGAGGGGTTTGACAGTGCTTACCTCTCCTAGCATAGTCACATAAGACACCCCACGCAGCTCCATATTCTGGAACTATATACAGACCATGATTGGCTTGCAGAGTTTGTTTCATCACCTTCTCTCTGGTGCTTCGTCCCACCTTTTGGTCACCTGCCCATTTCGCCACCTTCCTACATCTTCCACCTTCTCTGCACCTTCCTGCCCTGGGAGTGCCGGGCTGCTGATGCCATCTCGGCCGAGATAGAGCCCCGCTGAGTCCCTGCACAAGGCCTTGCCAGCCAAGGAGACCGTTGTCAGCTGGAGGGCTCCGGCCGGATCCCTGGGGCGTGAACCCCATCAGCGTGGCTTCTGTGGCGCTGCCAGGACTCTCGTCCTCCGCTCCCACGGTGAGTTCCTTCGTGTTGTGTCGTGTGATTGTTGCTGGAGAGAGTGTGGCCTGTCTCCCCTTGCCCATGTATGTGTACTTGTGCAACGATCATAATTGTAACCTGACTCTCGGGATTTGTGACCAAGGTTCGCTACCCTTTGAAGGAAGTGACTGATGCAACATGCAGCACATGCTCCTGTGTGCTGGGAGTTAAGAAAACTCAGCATATTTATCTCTGATTGGTTGTGTGTGCATGTAGTGTAATAGATCCTTTATGCTAGGAATGTCCCTCCTTATCTTCTTTGGGTTGAGTGGGGTGGTAGCATTTTAGGTTGGGTATAGAGGAGTGGTGAGACAGAGGGGGGGGGGGGGGGGGGGGGGGGGGGGGGGTCTCAAGGGTTGGTGTTGTTTTGGATTATATTTTCTTTTGGGAGTGTATTTTGTTTTTTACCCGTGTAGGCAGCTCAGATTTCTCTATAGGCACTTTTCTCCTGACTTTCATTTTCCTCTTCTCTGCTTTTCCTTCTGTCTTTCTTTTATTCTTCTGTATGGCCCTTTTCCACAGAGTGTGATTGTATTTTTTGTTGATTCTTGTCTATATGTAATAAAGTGTAGTCTTAGTTGTTTACCTTTGCCTTCTTGTGTTTTGTCTGTAAGTGTGTGGCGATTCGCGGATCCCACCTGGCCCCTCTCCTGAACCCTGTCATTTTTGACAAATTTGGTGGAGATGCCGCGGAGGGGCAGATAATTCCGCTGTTGCCTCACACTGCTGACAGACACGGGGAGAGCTCTCTGTCTATCTTTCTGTTAATCTAGCTGCAGGAGGTTGGTGGGTTAGACCCTAGAGTGGAAGGGGGCCTACTCAGGAGCGTTCGACACCTGAGAGTTGGTGGGGTAGGGGAAGTGCCTGCCTGTGACAGCTCTGCACCCATCTGCCGCCTTGAGTTCGGCCGGATTATGTAGTTTCTGTTAGTTGCGTGTTCTTTTCTGTCCATGCCGAGTATACCACTTTCCGTCTATTATTAGTATAAGTAGGTAGTTGGTTCTGCTTTGGTGTACGGGGTGGTCTTGATTCAGGGGGACTAGTGCATAGGTTTCTCTTTCGGCTCGCCAATACCAGCACTTGAATTGATTGGTCGACAGTTGGCAGACTTAGCTGTACCCCTGACAACTTTAAAAGTATGAAGGTGAGCTAGGTAGGAGGAGATTGGTGTCCCACTTCTTTTACCATTCCATTGGTTTTTGTGGTTGAGTGTAGGACGTTCGGTCGTCTGCATTGCGAATCCGTAGTAGTTTTGTTTAGGAAACTTGTGTGATATTTTGTATTGCTTGATTGATACACTAGGAGACAGGGTTCTTTGAATAACCAGTAACAGGGCTATCCTGTATTGCCTAGGCTGTTTCTTGCTGTCTCGATTACACACACCTACAATAGTTGTATCCCTCTTGTTAGTTCGTTGATGTTAGGGTAGCCCACACGAGGTAGTGTGTGTGTGTGTGCACCAGTATGGATGTCTGTTCAGGGCAATAAAAAGATCTATGTATTAGTGAGCGTGTGAGATCTGTGAGTTGGTTGGCTTTGCCAGGCAGGATCTTTTACAGTAAGGTGTAAGTAGGGGCCTGCTCGTCTGCCAGTGTTCCCATTCTACCCTGGGTGTGCGCGACCTCCCTTACCTTGTTTACGGTAAGGCCGCTGCAGAGTTTGTCAAGTCATAGGACGTGCATTACCATAACTGTCCCAAAGATTTTGCCAGGCTAGGCTGTAAGTTAACCATCCGGACCCGACATTCGATCGGACTTAGAAATCAGAGAACAGCGCCTTGTGTTTCGCTCCTGGCATCTTGGCCTTGGCGATTCGGTTTTTGTCTGTTATGGCGCCATAGCCTCGCTTGTGCATTGTTAGGCTTCCAACCATAATCCGCACACTTGCTGTGACCTCTTACCGTTGTTTCTTGGCCTTGGCGATTGGTTTTTGGTATTTTATGGCGCCAGCCACGTACTTGTGCCAGTTGTTTGAAGGTTTATAGGGTAATCGACACACTTGCCGTGCACCCGATTCAGATTGTTTGCGTGAACCAAAGCCAGTTAGGTATGTCATGTATGTTGATACCATTCAGACACGTACTTTCGTCAGTTTAGAAGGTTTGTAGGGTAATCGACTGTTTGTGCACCCGATTCCAGATCCGTAGCGTTAACCTAGTCAATTAGGTATGTCATGTCATGTCTGTTAGTGTCAGTCAGCTGTGGTGAGTGTTAGAAGTGTCTGTATGTCATGTCTGTCAGTGTCAGCTGTGGTGTTAGTGTTAGAAGTGTCTGTATGTCATGTCTGTCAGTGTCAGCTGTGGTCAGTGTTAGAAGTGTGTCTGTCATGTCATGTCTGTCAGTGTCAGTCAGCTGTGGTCAGTGTTAGAAGTGTGTGTTATGTCATGTCTGTCAGTCAGCTGTGGTCAGTGTTAGAAGTGTCTGTATGTCATGTCTGTCAGTGTCAGCTGTGGTCAGTGTTAGAAGTGTCTGTATGTCATGTCTGTCAGTGTCAGCTGTATGTCATGTCTGTCGGTGCCAGCTGTGGTCAGTGTTAGAAGTGTGTGTATGCCATGTCTGTCGGTGTCAGCTGTGGTCAGTGTTAGAAGTGTCTGTATGTCATGTCTGTCAGTGTCAGCTGTGGACAGTGTTAGAAGTGTATGTATGTCATGTCTGTCAGTGTCAGCTGTGGTCAGTGTTAGAAGTGTCTGTATGTCATGTCTGTCAGCGTCAGC
>JADBJO010007540.1:0-28222 GCA_016801955.1 Conus betulinus | reverse complement strand
GCACTTGTCAGCAGAGTGCCCACATTGCCATGCTCTGAAGTGGAGAGGGGGGGCACCAGGAATCTGCTGCAACAGTGGCAAGGTCAGACTGCCACCCCTGATTGAACCGCCAGAGCCTCTTCGATCCTATCTCCTTGGGAACTCTGCAGACACCAGTCATGTCCTTTCAAACATACGAAAGTATAACTCTGCTTTCCAAATGATAGCTCTGCTTTCCAAATGACTAGCTTCGGATGTGCACGGGAGGTAAAGCTGCCTGGATACATGCCTACATTCAAGGTGCAGGGACAGGTCTACCACAGCATTGGGTCCCTGCTGCCGCAGCCATCAACCGAGCCACAGTTTTTCCAGATTTACTTTATGGGAGACAGTTGAAAAAGAAGCTACCAGACGCTGCGAGGTTATGCCAGGTGTGAAACCAGAGATCATTCAGTGCCTGCAAGCCATGCTGCACTCTCACAACCCTATGTAGCCAGCTTCAAGACAGCCCTGGACAAAGCGCACTTGCCTGAGCACAGGATCGTTATACGACATGACAAAGCCCCTGCAACCCAGCACCCATGCAGATTCAATGGTCCATCTGCAGACGAAAGTGGGATGCCCAATCATGCTGCTGAGAAACCTGGATGGCTCCTCGACTGTGCAACGGAACACGGACTGGTCGTGAAGCAGCTGATGATGCCCACGTCATTGAGGCCACCATTATGACTGGACAAAACAAAGGAGAGGATGTGTTCCTGCCAAGGATCCCATCATCCCATCCGACATGCCCTTCCAGTTCAAGCGGCTGCAGTTCCCTGTGCGCACATGTGCTTCGCCATGTCCATCAACAAGGCCAGGGGACAATCGCTGATGGTGGCTGTCCTTCACCTGGACATGCCTGCTCGCGCATGGACAGCTGTACGTGGGCTGCTCACGAGTTGGCAACCCTGATCGCCTGTTCATCCTGGCTCCACAGGGAAAAAACAAAAAACACTGTCTATCCCCAGGCCTTGCAGTAAGCGCCCAGCTCAACCCCTGACAATATTCTGATGTTTCAATTTTCGCTGGCATAAGGGTTTTTTTTATGTGAAAAGTAGAATTAATATGTAAGAAGTTTGAGTGATAAATGGAACAGATATAGACTGCTTTTGCTGTTTAAGAAAGAAACAAAAGCATGTTCTGTATGATATTGCTTTTAACTAAGGTAAATACAGAACGCTTTATCATGACTTGGGACTGAAAGGCAAAGTAAAATTCAGCAGAACCTGAAAAAATCCCTCTGATTTTAGAACTCTATTCTCCCGTTTTAAGCCCTGATTGTAATTATCGTTCAGTTTACAGAATACAGAGAGGATGCTAGGAATGCCATTCACCAACATCTCGTCAAGGGGAAGTGCCTGCCTGTGACAGCTCGTGTTCTTTTCCGTCCATGCCGAGTATACCACTTTTTCCGTCTATTATTAGTATAATGTAGTTAGTTGGTTCTCTGCTTTGGTGTACAGGGTGGTCTTGATTCAGGGGGACTAGTGCATAGGTTTCTCTTTCGGCTCGCCGATACCAGCACTTGAATCGATTGGTCTACAGTTGGCAGATTTGGCTGTACCCCTGACAACTTTAAAAGTATGAAGGTGAGCTAGGTAGGAGGAGATTGGTGTCCCTCTTCTTTTTACCATTCCATTGGTTTTCGTGGTTGAGTGTAGGACGTGTTGGTCGTCTGCATTGCGATTCCGTAGTAGTTTTGTTTAGGAAACGTGTGTGATATTTTGTATTGCTTGATTGATACACTAGGAGACAGGGTTCTTTGAATAACCAGTAACAGGGCTATCCTGTATTGCCTAGGCTGTTCTTGCTGTCTCGATTACACACACCTACAATAGTTGTATCCCTCTTGTTAGTTCGTTGATGTTAGGGTAGCCCACACGAGGTAGTGTGTGTGTGTGTGCACCAGTATGGATGTCTGTTCAGGGCAATAAAAAGATCTATGTATTAGTGAGTGTGTGAGATCTGTGAGTTGGTTGGCTTGCCAGGCAGGATCTTTTACAGTAAGGTGTAAGTAGGGGCCTGCTCGTCTGCCAGTGTTCCCATTCTACCCAAGGTGTGCGCGACCTCCCTTACCTTGTTTACGGTAAGGCCGCTGCCGAGTTTGTCAAGTCATAGGACGTGCATTACCGTAACTGTACCAAAGATTTTGTTTACGGTAAGACCCGCGATGCAGAGAACAGCGCCTTGTGTTTGCTCAAGTCTTGGCCTAGGACGTGCATTACGATCAGACTGAAATCCCAAAGATTTTGCTGGTATCTTGGGCTTGGCTAGGCTGTAAGTTAACCATCCGGACCCGACATTCGATCAGACTTAGAAATCAGAGAACAGGGCCTTGTGTTTCGCTCACATCTTGGCCTTGGCTAGGCTGTAAGTTAACCATCCGGACCCGACATTCGATCGGACTTAGAAATCAGAGAACAGGGCCTTGTGTTTCGCTCCTGGCATCTTGGCTTGGTTTGATTCGGTTTTGGTCTTTTATGGCGCCTTAGCCTCGCTTGTGCATTGTTAGTCCAACCATAATCCGCACACTTGCCGTGACCTTTTGCGCATTGTTTGTTGAGCCAAAGGCCGTGGTTTGCTGTATTTTGATACCATTCAGACATGTACTTTCGTCAGTTTGAAGGTTTATAGGGTAATCGACCGTTTTCTGTGCACCCGATTCCAGATCCGTCGCGTTAACCTAGTCAATTAGGTATGTCATATCATGTCTGTTAGTGTCAGTCAGCTGTGGTGAGTGTTAGAAGTGTCTGTATGTCATGTCTGTCAGTGTCAGCTGTGGTGAGTGTTAGAAGTGTCTGTATGTCATGTCTGTCAGTGTCAGCTGTGGTCAGTGTTAGAAGTGTGTGTATGTCATGTCTGTCAGTGTCAGCTGTGGTCAGTGTTAGAAGTGTGTGCATGTGTCATGTGTCTGTCAGTGTCAGTTGTGGTCAGAGTGTTAGAAGTGTCTGTATGTTATGTCTGTCAGTGTCAGTCAGCTGTGGTGAGTGTTAGAAGTGTCTGTATGTCATGTCTGTCAGTGTCAGCTGTGGTCAGTGTTAGAAGTGTCTGTATGTCATGTCTGTCAGTGTCAGTGTCAGCTGTGGTGAGTGTTAGAAGTGTCCGTATATCATGTCTGTCAGTGTCAGCTGTGGTCAGTGTTAGAAGTGTCTGTATGTCATGTCTGTCGGTGCCAGCTGTGGTCAGTGTTAGAAGTGTGTGTATGCCATGTCTGTCGGTGTCAGCTGTGGTCAGTGTTAGAAGTGTCTGTATGTCATGTCTGTCAGTGTCAGCTGTGGACAGTGTTAGAAGTGTGTATGTCTGTGTATGTCATGTGTATGTCAGTCTGTCAGCGTGTGGTCAGTGTTAGAAGTGTCTGTATGTCATGTCTGTCAGTGTCAGCTGTGGTCAGTGCTAGAAGTGTCTGTATGTCATGTCAGTGTCAGTGTCAGAGTGTCTGTATGTCATGTCAGTGTGGTCAGAGCTGTTCAGTTTGGAAGAGTGGTGTTGTTTTGGATTATATTTTCTTTTAGCAGTGTGTTTTGCTTTTAACCTGTGTAGGCAGCTCAGATTTCTCTATGGGCACTTTCTCCCGACTTTCATTTTCCTCTTCGCTACTTCTTTCTGTCTTATTTTTCTGAGTAGTAGGGTTAGGGACTTTTCACCCCTCAAAAGGGGATCTTGTGTAGGGGATCTGCACTGGAAGTGGTGTTACGCATGCCGGAAGTAGGCAGCAGGTAGCACAGCAGGTGGGGCGGCAGGTGGGTGCGCATGTGGCGAAAGTAGGCGGAAGGGGTCAAGGTCATGGTGTGTGGTGAGTCAAGATCGGATCGATGGTGGTGTTGACGTCATGTGCTGAAAAAAGATCTTTTTTTACTTTGTTGTTTGGTGGGGTGGTTGTTTGCTGACGTAGGGGGTTAAAAATAGATGGGGGGTGTTTTGTGTTGCTGCACTCGTGCGGATCGATGTTTGTCGACGCCGTGTTTTTTTTGTTTTTTAAATAGATGGGGGTGTTTTCTCGTTGCCACATGGTTGTCCGCTGATGTGTGTTAAAAAAGAGATGGCGGTGATGACAGTGATGATGACACGTTTTTTCCCCCCTCTGAACACTCGTTTGCGCTACCACTCACCTTCCTGATGATACTGATGAGCGTTGAAGATTACTGATTGATGAGCATTTGTTCCGCCAAAGTTCCCTGTTGACTCTTCCTCGTCCTCGGTGTTGATAGGCAGCCAAGTGACGTATCAAACAGGAGGCCATTAAAGATTAACGACGCTCTCTGACCGATACACCATTTGGGGTTTGCCCTTTTTTTTCTCGCAGCGGATTATAATAAAGAAACGAAACAAAGAAACAGATCAGAGACACAAACATAGACAGACAAACAGATACACAGACATAAAAAACACACACACATAGAGTGTGGTGACGATGGTGGTGGTGGTGGTGATGGCAGTGGTAGTGGCGATGGCGGTGCTCCCAATGGTAATCAAAACACCTGATTGCACTGGGACTTGCCTGTCAGCTGATCGTTCAAGCCATTAGTAGCAGACGAGAGAACAGACTCCATGCTGGAAACCAACACACACACACACACAAAGACAACGAAAAAAGCACCATCCCTGGCACATCTGCTACCAAGACAAATGGTAACAGACAAAAAAAAGAATTAACAGTAGGAACCAAGAACACAAATTAGCGCCATTTTCGAAGCTGTTGTGAATATCCAAACTGCAACGATCACAAAACACAAAAAGACTCAGACACACATCTGCTCAATCTCTCCAACCCCACTCCTTGCCTGATGTGCCAATACTTGCTCAAAGACTCACACTCGTGCAAGACACGCACGCACTCGCACACACAAAGAATAGAATGTCCTTGTCCCCCTTCAACAAAAGATGAGTGAGGTTAGTGTCCCCTTTCACCTTTGGACAACGCGCCGTCACCCCGCGTGCTGTGTGTTCCAAGACCAAATTCAAACCACGTTGAAAACAGAGAGAGAGAGAGACAAGAGAGAGGGAGAGGGACGAGAGAGAGGGACAGAGAGAAAGAAAAAGAGAAAGAGCAATTGCTTGCCAGGTCGTTCCTGCGTTTTCCTTCCTGTACTGTGCAGACCGATCCGTTGATGATAGGCAGCCAAGTGAAGCATCAGACAGGAGGCCATTTATAGAATGAACGACGCTCTCTGACCGATACACCATTTGGGCTTTGCCCTTTCTTCTTTTTTTTCTGGATCATACACAGCTTAGGGAGGACAACATCCATAAAAAATACATTAATTAAAAAAAAAAAAAAAGGGTAGGTAGCAAAAACAAAACAAACAAAAAAAACTTTAACAACGACAACCAAAGTATGGTTTAGCAAGAAAATATTGTTTTCACAACACACATGAGCATAACTGTTATGCAAAGTCTGTACAGACAGCAACATTGCACACTGTTGTTCAAAAGTAGACACCACACTGTATACACATCAGTCTTTCTTCAAGGCCATGATATAGGGATCCTCGCTGGGGCAGTAGTAGTCGCACTGTGAAGTGTACAGTTCCGTTCTGGGACTGCATGGCTCTGTCACAGCGGTGTAGGACTCCACATCAGGGGTGTGTGATTCCACCATCACACCGTCCATCGTTCTGACGACAGGGGGGAGATGGGCACCAGGGCAGCTGGGTCTTCTTTCATCCCCTTCCTTTGTCTTGGGTCCCACAACACCAGCTTGGACTGTGGCTGTCTTCACAATGTCCAGTCCAACCTTGTTGTCAGGGCTCAGCTCAAACAGGGTGGAGGTTGGTGGGAAGTCGTCAGGTTGTTCACACTGCCCGAGATATTCAGCAGGAGTCCCCAGAGTCGAAGGGCGAGACGGAGTACAGGGAGGTATGGTTTACACCCGCATGATTGTCGGCACAGGATGGTGCTCTGCTGTTGCTGATGTTGGGGTAGTTGTTTGATTTTATCCGCAGGCAGAACTGGTGTTTGGTGATTGAAGTCTGCCACCAGTTTGTTCTTCAGTTGACCAGTCTTTCAAACTCTTTCAAACTCCCGCAATTCTGGCTGGGCCCTGACCTGACTGCGCCCTGGTGTTGGACCAGACTTGTAATGGTGCACATAAATTCTGACAGCCCTTTGCCAAGTTTTGACAGTTGCAAAAATGTTGCGTCCCAGTGGGTAGAGTGTAGGCATCTGCTCCTCTGCTCTTCATGGTACTGGTCGCTGAAGACCACGTGTGTCAGCGTGAGTGGAGTAGAGAAGGTAATAATGACGAAATTGGTTGAAGCCTCTCTTATATAGTTCATGTGTGTATGTGTTTACAAGGACTGCTTTTAAACCAGGTCAGACCACCTCAAACTGGATATTCAAATGAACCAATCAGGAAAACGAGCGGGTTATCCAATCAACAGTTCAAGATTCTGGTCGTCTTTGATTTAAAATTCATGAACGATAAGACTGACGACTTTGTTTTGAAACTCCAGGGATTTTGTTTCTTCCCAGATTTCCGCCTTCAAACTCAACCAGTTTAAACCTTCCGACACTTTTTACGATGACACAAGATGAGACTATGTGGATGAAAGATGGTCTCTGTTGAGTCTCTACCACAAGTGGTCTCCAAGAGTATGAAAGAAGCATTGTGACACATTCTCCTTCCGCAATCTGTACATTTTACTCAAACTCGGCGCAAAGGGAAGAACACCAACCCCTCCATTTATCACCTGAAACTTGCCGATGCTCTGATAACTGACAAACAAGCTGTTGCCAATCTGCTGGCCTCCACCATCCAACAGAACTCCTCATCTTCAAATAAATCTGCAGCCTTTTTAAGAAACAAACAAATCGGAGAGAAAATCTTCATATAAGCCATCTACAACTCTGAAGCCTCCTACAATCTTCTTTTTCAATTGATGAACTGAAATCAGCTTTGCAAACCTGCAATGATTCTGCCCCTGGTCTGGATGATATTCATTATCAGGTTTTGAAACATCTTCCAGAAAGCTGTCTCCAGACCCTTCTCAAAGTCTATAACCATATATGGACCACAGGGTGCTTTCCGCCCTCCTGGCGGAAAAGCCCTGATCATTCCAATCCCAAAGCCTGGAAAGGACCCTACCAACCCATCAAACTATCACCCAATAGCTCTGACCAGCTTCCTCTGTAAGCTGATGGAAAAAAGATGGTCAACTCCCATCTGATGTGGAAGCTGGAAAACCCACATGGCCTTTTGGCCAGCGAACAGTGCGGGTTCCGGAAGTACCACTCGACAGTTGACCATTTAGTCGACTGGAAACCACCATCCGCAATGCCTATGTCAATAAGCAGCATGTGGTCGCTATCTTTTTTGACCTAGAGAAAGCGTATGACACCACGTGGAAATCAGGAATCCTTATGGATCTGCACAGACTTGGGTTTCTTGGTCATCTGCCTCCGTTTATCCAAAACTTTCTGGCTGATCGACAGTTCCAGGTGCGTTTTGGCACCACACTCTCTGACATCCATAGGCAGGAGTTGGGTGTACCTCAGGGGAGCATCCTTTCTCCAGCCCTTTTCAGCATCAAAATCAACGACATTGTGAAATCGGTAAACCAGGGCTCTGAGTCCTCTTTGTTCGTTGACGACTTCGCGCTGTACACAGTTGGAGCTTCTTACGGCCAGCGTACAGCGTCGACTCCAACTTTGTGTCAACAAGATCCAACAGTGGGCTGAGGAAAACGGCTTTACCTTCTCACGTTCAAAACTCAGTCAATCCATTTTCACAATTTTCGTCAATTTTTTGCTGATCCTGAAATTCGTCTGGCCCAGTCCACCATTCCAGCTATTAAAGAAGCCAAATTGCGAGAAGTTCTTTTTGACCCAAAAAACTCAACTTTCTCAGCCACATTAAAAATCTCAAAACCTCTCGCCAGAAAGCTCTGAATATTCTGCGGGTCGTAGCACACACTGACTGGGGCACTGATAAGAAAACTCTGCTGCACCTCTACAAAGCCTTGGTCCGTTCCAAACTGGTCTAGACCTAGGAGTTGTGTCCGATTTTTCCAAGTTTCCAGATCAGCCTCCGTGGACCTTTTTCACACCAGAGATTCGTTTTGATCTTGCAGCTTTTCGCAAAGAGTCTACCAGCTCTCTGGCATACAAGGCATTGTATGCTGACCTCTGTTCAAAATTCCCATCCTATCAGAAAATTTTCACTGACGGTTCCAAGTCTGAAGATGGAGTGGCCTGTGCAGCCTATTGCCCTGGTGCTCCTTCTCAAATACTGTTAGAACATATTCCTTCAGATGCTTCTGCTTACTCTGCTGAACTTACAGCTCTGGTTCTGGCACTGAGGATAATCTCACAATCTAAGAAGAGGGACTTTCTGGTTCTGTCAGATTCACTGTCAGCTTTGGAGGCCATAGCTGGCCGCAACCTTCAGCATCCAGAACTTTTACACTTTTGAAACTTTTTACAAGTTGAAAGTGGAGGGTTACAACATTATTCTGGCTTGGGTTCCTGGTCATGTTGGCATCGGAGGGAATGAAATGGTTGATCGTTTGGCCAAGAATGCCACAACAGAGAAATTGTCCAACAACATATATCCCCTGCTCAGATCTGAAACCCAAAAATTAACGATTATGTCAGAGACCCCGTCCAAACCTTAAGGAGTTCCTCTCATCTACGTCTGGTGGTTGTAAAGAAGAACAGTTCTGTGCTGGCTGCGCACGGCCATTCATATTTTACCCATTCCTATCTTTTAAAGAGTGAAGAAGCTCCATGGTGCATTCCATGTCATATGCCACTCACAGTGAAACATATTCTTTTAGAGTGTTGGAACTTGCACGGTGTGAGACACAAACATTTTACACACATCTTTTTAAATGGCATCTTCTAGATACGCTCCAGAAACTTCGTTAAAAATCTTTCTTCCATAAAATCTCAAGTCAGATGAAAAATTGTTAATCCGTCTCAAAAACCCTAAGATCACGTCAGGCGGGACATCTCTGAACAGGATTTTCATGGACTCTGCTGGACTCACATCATGCAAGTCCCAACATTTTACAGCAGAGTCCATGAAAATCCTGTTCAGAGATGTTACGCCTGATGTGATCTTTGGGTTTTTGAGAGAGATTAACATTTTTCATCTGATTCAAGATTTTACAGAAGAAAGATTTTTAATGAAGTTACTGGTGCATATCTAGATGATGTCGTTTTTAAAAAGATGTGGTAAAAATGTTTGTGTCTCACATCAGGCAAGTCCCAACACTCTAAAAGAATATGTTTCATTGTGAGTGGCACATGATATGGAATGCACCACGGAGCTTCTTCACTCTTTAAAAAAGTATGAATGGGTAAAATACGAATGGCCAGTGTGCAGCCGGCACAGAACTGTTCCTTCTTTACAACCACCAGACGTAGATGAGAGGAACTCCTTAAGGTTTGGACGGATCTGAAAGAGTTTTTATCCGTCTGTGTATTCCAATCCTCCTGCCAGAGGGTCTCTGACATAATCGTTAATTTTGGGTTTCAGATCTGAGCAGGGGATATATATGTTGGACAATTTCTCTGTTGTGGCATTCTTGGCCAAACGATCAACCATTTCATTCCTCTGATGCCAACATGACCAGGAACCCAAGCCAGAATAATGTTGTAACCCTCCACTTTCAACTTTGGTAAAAAGTCAAAGAAGTGTAAAAGTTCTGGATGCTGAAGGTTGCGGCCAACTATGGCCTCCAAAGCTGACAGTGAATCTGACAGAACCAGAAAGTCCCTATTCTTAGATTGCAAGATTATCCTCAGTGCCAGAACCAGAGCTGTAAGTTCAGCAGAGTAAGCAGAAGCATCTGAAGGAGTATGTTCTAACAATATTTGAGAAGGAGCACCAGGGCAATAGGCTGCACAGGCCACCCCATCTTCAGACTTGGAACTGTCAGTGAAAATTTTCTAACATGATGGGAATTTGAACAGAGGTCAGCACTACAATGCCTTGTATGCCAGAGAGCTGGTTAAGACTCTTTGCAAAAAAGCTGCAAGATCAAAACGAAAATCTTTGGTGTGAAAAGGGTCCACGGAGGTTGATCTGGAAACTTGGAAAAATCGGGACACAACTCCTTGGTCTAGACCTGCATTCGGCGCAGGAGGCTGCATATATGAAGACCAAACAGCACAATACAGTTCGGGTTGTGTGTCACGAATTTGCTTTGAAACTGAGGGTCAAAGACCAGTCATAGGCAGGGTTCTCCGGTTCAGAGAACAGTCTGATACAGTAATTCAAAGACAGTTTCAGCCTGCATGTTGGACAGTGAGGTTTCACCTGCCTCTGCGTACAGGCTGTACACAGGGGTGGTGCGAAATGCTCCAAGACAGAGACGAAGCCCATTGATGGTGGATAGGGTCCAAAGTTTTAGATAAGACGGTCTTGCAGAGCCGTACACAGCACAACCATAGTCCAGTTTGGGAACGGACGAAGGCCTTTGTACAGGTGCAGCAGAGTAGTTTTTATCAGTGCCCCAGTATCAGTGTGTGCTACGATCCGCAGAAAGAATATGCAGAGGGCTTTATGGCGAGGAGGTTTTGTGATTTTTAATGTGGCCGAGGAAAAAGTAGAGAAAGGTTGAGTCACTGGTCAAAGAGCACTTCTAGCAATTCGGCTTTTAACTTCTTAATAGCTGGATATGGTTGGACTGGCCGCACCCCCCCAGACGAATTTCAGGCCCCATCCAGCAACAAAAAATTGACGAAAAATTGTGGAAATGGATTTGACTGGGTTTGACGGCCGTGAGACCAGGTTTCCCACAAGCCATTTTCCTCAGCCCATGTTGGGTCTTCGTTGTGCACAATGTTGGGTCAAAGCTGTATGGCCCCCTCCGGCCGTAAAGCAGCTCCAACTGTGTACAGCATGAAGTCAGCAGTCAACGAAACAAAAGAGGACTGCAGAGCCCTCGGCTTACTGATTTCACACATATCGGGATTTTTGATGCTGGGAAAAGGGCTGGATCGAAAGGATGCTCCCTTGAGGAAGGTACACACCACCCTCCTGCCCTATGGATGTCCGAGAGTTGTGCGTGCCAACAAAAATCACCTAGAAACTGTCCATCAGAACAGGGAAAGTTTTGAATAATATAAACATAGGGAGATGCCATGAAAACCAAGTCTGTGCAGATCCATAAGGTTCCTGATATCCACGTGGTTGTCATACGCTTTCCTAAGTCAAAAAAGATAGCAAACACCATGCTGCTAGAACCCGGAGTTAAGCGAGCAAAGGCGTTGCGGATGGTAGCGTTTCCACGATGGCGACTCAATGACCCACGTCACCGTCAGTGGTACTTGCGGACCGCCATACACCCCGCACATGTTCAATGGCCCAAAAGGCCATCGGTTTCCAGCACTCACACCGACAGAATGCCGGAAGATAAGGGGACCATCTTTTTCCATCGCTTCCGCCCGCGCCCCCCAAGTGGTCCAGCTACTACCTGGGGCCCGGTTACGTTTGCTGGCTGGTATAAGCGTCCTTCAGCGAGCTTTGGGCATGGAAGAGGTGATAGGGCTTACCACCCGGGGGGCCCACCACGCCCCCCCCACACACCCAAACCCCCCCCACCACCACCAACCCCACCCCACCGCCCCTGGTGGCCGACATGGTCTGTAGACCTATTGCAAGCACCGGAGTATGGAGCCAGCTAAGTTGGACGAAGACATCCACAAGCGAATGACATATAGGCCGGGGGGCCCGTCCTTGCGGTTTGCCAAAAGCTAGCTTCCGATTGTCCCTTGCCCAACAACAAGGACCAACCAGTTGTCGGCTCGGAGGTGCTTCTGCTGTGAATTCTCCAGGAGGTTCTCTTGCGTTTTCACCCGGGCTGCGCCAGATCTTGAGTGGGCGGTTTGTTGGTGGGGCGGCCGCCGCATTGGCCCCCGTGTTTGTCCGTATTCTCGCGCCCCCAATCGGGCCAGTTTGGTGTAACCCTGGGGGGTTGGGTTTTCCTTTGGNGGACTGGGCCAGACGAATTTCAGGATCAGCAAAAAATTGACGAAAATTGTGAAAATGGATTGACCGAGTTTGAACGTGAGAAGGTAAAGCCATTTTCCTCAGCCCACTGTTGGATCTTGTTGACACAAAGTTGGAGTCGACGCTGTATGCTGGCCGTAAGCAGCTCCAACTGTGTACAGCATGAAGTCGTCAACGAACAAAAGAGGACTCAGAGCCCTGGCTTACTGATTTCACAATATCGTTGATTTTTGATGCTGAAAAGGGCTGGAGAAAGGATGCTCCCTTGAGGTACACCCAACTCCTGCCTATGGATGTCAGAGAGTGTGGTGCCAAAATGCACCTAGAACTGTCAATCAGCCAGAAAGTTTTGGATAAACAGAGGCAGATGACCATGAAAACCAAGTCTGTGCAGATCCATAAGGTTTCCTGATATCCACGTGGTGTCATACGCTTTCTCTAAGTCAAAAAAGATAGCAACCACATGCTGCTTATTGACATAGGCATTGCAGATGGTGGTTTCCAGATGGACTAAATGGTCAACCGTCAAGTGGTACTTCTGGAACCCGCACTGTTCGCTGGCCAAAGGCCATCGGTTTCCAGCTTCCACATCAGATGGGAGTTGACCATCTTTTCCATCAGCTTACAGAGAAGCTGGTCAGAGCTATTGGGCGATGATAATTTGAAGGGTTGGTAAGGTCCTTTCCAGGCTTTGGGATTGGAATGAGCAGGGCCTTTCGCCAGGAGGGGCAGAAAGCAGCCTGTGGTCCAGATATGGTTGTAAGAAGGGTCTGGAGACAGCTTTCTGGAAGACGTTTTTCAAAACCTGATAATGAATATCATCCAGACCAGGGGCAGAGTCATCGTAGGTTTGCAAAGCTGATTTCAGTTCATCAATTGAAAAGGAAGATTGTAGGCTTCGGAGTCGCCTGATGTGAAATTATATGAAGGTTTCTCTCTGACTTGTTTCTTTAAAAAGGCTGCAGATTTATTTGAAGATGAGTTCTGTTGGATGGTGGAGGCCAGCAGATTGGCAACAGCTTGTTTGTCAGTTATCAGAGCATCGGCAAGTTTCAGGTGATAAATGGAGGTGTTGGTGTTCTTCCCTTTGCGCCGAGTTTGAGCAAAATGTACAGATTGCGGAAGGAGAATGCGTCACATGCTTCTTTCATACTCTTGGAGACCACTTGTGGTAGAGACTCAACAGAGACCATCTTTCTTCCACATGGTCTCATCTTGTGTCATCGTATAAAGTGTCAGAAGGTTTAAACTGGTTTGAGTTTGAAGGCGGAAGTCTGGGAAGAAACAAAATCCCTGGAGTTTCAAACAAAGTTGTCAGTCTTATCGTTCATGAATTTTAAATCAAAGACGACCAGAATCTTGAACTGTGTTGATTAATAACCCCTAGTTTTCCTGATTGGTTCGTTTGAATATCCAGTTTTGAGGTGGTCTGACCTGGTTTTAAGCCAGTCCTTGTAAACACATACACACATGAAATATATAAGAGAGGCTTCAACCATTTCGTCATTATTACCTTCTCTACTCCACTCACGCTGACAACGTGGTCTTCAGCGACCAGTACCATGAAGAGCAAGGAGCCAGAGCCTACACTCTACCCACTGGGATGCAACATTTCTGCCACTGTCAAAACTTTGCAAAGGGCTGTCAGAATTTATGTGCACCATTACAAGAGACCAAACCAAAACCAAGGGTGGTCGTCTGGTCAGGGCCCAGCCAGGATCGTTGCTGGAATTACGGGAGTTTGAAAGACTGGTCAAACTGAAGAACAAACTGGTGGCAGACTTCAATCACCAAACACCACTTCTGCCTGCGGACAAATCAAACACAACTACCCCAATATCAGCAACAGCAGCAGCACCATCCTGTGCTGACAATCACGCAGGTGTAACCATACCTCCCTGTACTCCGTCTTGCCCTTCGACTCTGGGGACTCCTGCTGAATATCTCGGGCAGTGTGAACAACCTGACGACTTCCCACCAACCTCCACCCTGTTTGAGCTGAGCCCTGACAACAGGGTGGACTGGACACTGTGAAGACAGCCACAGTCCAAGCTGGTGTTGTGTGGACCCAAGACAAAAGGGAGGGTATAAAAAGAGGACCCAGCTGCCCTGGTGCCCATCTCCCCCTGTCGTCAGAACGATGGACGGTGTGTGATGGTGGGAATCACACACCCCTGATGTGGAGTCCTACACCCACTGTGACAGAGCCACGCAGTCCCAGAATGGAACCGTACACTTCACAGTGCGACTACTACTGCCCCAGCGAGGATCCCTATTATCATGGCCTTGAAGAAAGACTGATGTGTATACAAATGTGGTGTCTACTTTTGAACAACAGTGTGCAATTTCGCTGTCTGTACAGACTTTGTATAACAGTCATGCTCACGTGTGTTGTGAAAACAATATTTTCTTGCTAAACCATACTTGGTTGTCGTCGTTAAAGTTTTTTTTGTTTTGTTTTGTTTTTGCTACATTTTTTTAAAAATTGATGCATTTGTTTGTTTCTTAAAAAGGCTGCAGATTTATTTGAAGATGAGTTCTGTTGGATGGTGGAGGCCAGCAGATTGGCAAGAGCTTGTCTGTCGGTGATCAAAGCATCTGCAAGTTTCAGGTGATGAATGGAGGGGTTGGTGTTCTTCACTCTGATTTTTCTGATGATGTTCCAAACTTTTTTTCCCCCACATTTTTAATGGCACCTCTCTCATCCCTCCACTCAACAATTCCTTCATTTTCTCACACATTCATCCCTCAACATAAATTTGCAAAGTACTTACTTAAAACCAATTAATAAGAAATTCATGTATGTACACATGTAAGGGTTGTTATAATAAAGAAGATCAATTATCCTAGACATTTGTCGTGATGTTCTTTGTATTTGAAGGAATGAATGGGATAATGAGTTGACACAACTGACACCATGTATATGTTGGAATTATATAATCATGCTAGGAAAGTATTAGCAAAGAGGTTTTTTAATTTGTTTTTTTTTTTTTTTAAACAAACATGCACACACGAAAAATGACATATGTATCATAATAATTGTACAGAAAACACAGAAGAAGTCGGACACAATAAGATAACAAACGTGCATGACTTCCCCACTCCCCAACCCCCCCCCCCCCCCCCCCCCAAAAAAAAAAAAAAAAAAAAAAAAGAAAGAAGAAAAAAAAAGAAGAAAAAAAAGTCGCGCGCACACACACACACATATGAATTGTAAGCAAGATATATATGCATAAACTTACACACACCCACACACACACAAACATACATGTGCAAATGAATAACCTCAAAAACAAGGGAAAAAAAACCAAGGGTGGCAGAGGCCAGAGACTAAGAAAGAGAGAGAAAAAAAAAAAGGGCGATTACAAGAGAATGGACGGCTAGATACGTTAAAATCATTCTCAACTACGTAGCATTATCTAGGGTGGGATACTCAAGTTGGGACGTTCCAACTTTTTTCTTTGAAGTTTTAGAGATGTTTGTTTTGTTTTGTTCTGTTTTGCGGGGGTACTGTTGTTTTTTGCTCTGTTATTATAACTGCTATTCTTGCGTTTTTGATCTCCATTTCAGACAACATGCCACATAGGCCAAGCTTGAAGCTGACACACTTAGTATAATTCTTTCCGACTTCTCGGATACAGTAGATGCACAGAGGCCTGCAGTTGATATTGTCAGATCATCTCTCATTTGTCTGTGGGCTTACTTACTTGTGTCATTTACAGGACATTTACTGCTGTATTGCCTGTAATTACAATGACTGCTTACCTGTGCTGGTTTTCAAGTCAGTTATTGCTGAAAAACAGGTGATTACAATGACTGTCTTTGTAATTATATTGACTGTCTAGCTATGAAGTTTTCAAGACAGGGACTCTTCATAAATCATCCGTCTTTACAATGACTTCTTACCTGTCTTGTTTCCAACTATGTAATCACCTGTGTTGTATTCCAGCCATTCATTCCCTGTAATGGTCATGTCTACAGGTGACTGATCTGCCAGTGAGGCCGGCGCCAGGATTGTGACACCAGTGCCAGTCAGCTAACCAGGGAGTCTGCGACTCCTTCTCTCCACGAGTATTTCTGCCCTTTTGCAACTGCTGCTGTTGGTGTGTGAAAACTACTCAGAGCCTGTGGGGTCTTCACTTTCAATGGGCTGAGCAGACGGTATGTGTACACATCATGAAATATGATCTGATTGGCCACTGGACAGGATCCTAAACCTTCGTCATACACCAAATAAGTCAGTGAAATCGCTAGGGGTTTTCCAGCTGAAAATAGCGAAAGGTCACCGACCGAAATTTCAGTTGCTGGCACGTAAGTGGAAGTATTTTATCAACCCAGATATCGGTTGCTGGTACTCAACAGGTTAAAGTATTGAAAGCATTTGATTTTCAACAGGGATTCTGCAAATGCGTTGAAACATCTATAAAAATATCAAATCGTATGTCCCTAGTAGCGGTCTTTTTCCTGTTGGTCTAAGATAGACCGAGGATGCAGAGAAGGTGACCCACAATTGCCATATTTATTTACCTTATGTGTTTCTGCATTAATGATATACGTTATGATAATTGTTGATACAGTTTGAAATATGTATATAAATGTACTGGAAATGTTTTGTCATATATCAGGGTTATATATGAATCCTGGAGAAATTAGCACGGTTTTGTTGGGGAGCTGTAAAAAATCTGCTGTTCGTTACATGGACCATTTAGGTATGGAGTTGAACCCACAAAATTTCAAAATTCTCAGAATCTGGTTAACCCACAATTTACAAAAGTGTGCAGATATCAATTATTCAGAAAAACTAGCAGATGTGTAACAGTTGTTCAAGATTTGGGTGAGAAGACAACTAACTCCTTTTGAGCAGGGTGGCACTTTATCAAAACTCATCAATTTATGGCTCTTACTACCTAACCCACTGGACATTTTTTTTTCAGACTTTACAAAGTCACAGTTATAACTTTGTGTGGAATGAGAAAAAAAAAAAAAAAATAGAAAAAGTGCACATAAAGGCATCCAAAACGGTTGTCTTGGACAATTAAAAATGTTTGTTTCTTCATTAAAAGTAATGTCGCTGCAAAAAAAAAAAAAAAAATCACATCACATACCACAAAGGGAAAATTATATCATCTAACTTTCCACATTTTAGGCGAAATTGAGAAAGATGGACCAGAAATACTTTCTTCCTTCTGTAAATCAAATGTTTTTTGGTCAAAGGTATTTACTGCATATTAACAATTTTTCTACAAACCTAACTGTAAGAACTCTTACGAATTCCTTGCAGAACCAGTCTTTTATAACAACAGAATACAAGTTGGGGAAAATGGTTACAGTAACGAATAATGCACAGAAGTCTTGGTGCTAATGTGCTGAAACAAATGGGTGGCCTGAACAGCGATGTATGTACTTTCTGTACCTTGGTTAAGGACAGTATTACACATGTTTTGGTACTGTACAGTCGTACGTTTTTTGGGAAACGCTGGTGGATTTGATGAAAGGAAAAAGTCTTTGTACATTGAATTTGCAGATAACTGAATCACAGCTGGATTTGACAAAAATATACATATGGATTATGTATTTATTTCATTGTATTATTTGCTAAGCACTCTATATACATATGGATTATGTTTTTTATTTCATTGTATTATTTGCTAAGCATTATCTACATCAGAACAGAACAAAAATCACCCAGACAACAGGTAATTTTCAGTCAGCTAAAATACGGATGTAAACTGAAGAGCA
This sequence comes from Conus betulinus, assembly GCA_016801955.1. Taxonomy (NCBI): domain Eukaryota; kingdom Metazoa; phylum Mollusca; class Gastropoda; order Neogastropoda; family Conidae; genus Conus; species Conus betulinus. The sequence continues at coordinate 10,506 of JADBJO010007540.1, read as the reverse complement.
GATTGCTCAAAAACATCTTGTATGTACCCAGTTTCTGTCCAGGTGGCTCCCATATATGCTGATGTTTGCAGACCCAGATTGAATTATGAACGATTCCGACTTTGTACATCATATTATATATAATTTGCTCCCTATAACTGTTATGTCACCCAACACAGCCCCATTGCAAATTGTACAGGACCTATAAAACCAAAATATGTAAACTTTCATAATGTATTCGGTTTGTCTCGTATGCTCTCTCTCTCTCTCTCTCTCTCTTTTAACCACTCAGAGATGTTTTAACCCTTTGCCTTCAAAGTGTAAATTGGTATTCATCATTGTTTGATATGTCTATTTTCATTTCTACCATTTGCTCTTTCTTTATTTTCCATTATGTTGTACTCTATCAACTTTCTTCAATAAAGAAAAATAAAATAAAAAACATGTGGCTGTTGATCTGATCATGAAGGTGATACATCACAAGTGACTGTAAAACACTGTTGGTGTCGGGGAATTTTAGACAAACCGAGGTCAAAGAAAGATGATACACACAAGGCCAATTTTAAATTTATAACATTAACAAGGTTGTAGAGAAAAGCACACACACACACACAAGACAGTTTTCTTATTTTTCAAAGGATTTTTTTTTTTTTTTTTTAACTTTACAAAGTAAATATACAGAAACTGAGAACTTAATACCTCCCTTCCCCTCCCCTTTCTTTTGTTCTCCCCCTCCCTCTTTCGCCCACCACCACCTTTCTCACATCATTTTTCGCCACTGTGTCTGGTGACGCAGCCACTGGTCTGGTGTGTGCGTGTGTGTGTGTGTGTGTGATATGAAGGTTTGCATGAATGTGTGCATCATGTCCACATTCTAGTGAGGAGTATAAGGTTCACGTTTATCATTTTTCTTTACACAGAGGTTCTTAATGATCATTACAGTTTCTATGAAAATTGTCATTTCCAAGCAATTCACATTTTATTCATTTCTTTAGAGATTAGTGAAAGATTCCAATGACATTTTCATAATAAGCGCTTCTCCCATTTTTTAAGTGATTAGTACTAGATTCCAATTAATTTGTTCTTTTCTAGGTAAGTTCTGTCTCTCTCTTTTTTTTGTTTTTTGATTAATTCATGATTCACATTAGCCTTCTCTCTTCTTGTCAAATAATGCCTCTCCCATTTTTTTTAAACAGTAGTTCAATTATGAGCTTTCATTCTTGCCCCAGTTTTCTTAGTAATGATTAGAACAATATTCCACAATTACTATTATACTTAGATGTTTGCATGTGTGGATGCACATACACGCTCACATATGTGTATACTAGTTACATGTGAGCTCACATGCATAAAAAGCTTACTCTTCACACACACACACACACACACACACAGAGGCACATAAATGCGCAACACACACAAAAACGCAACACATAAATGGGCACGGTATACACATATGCAAACATACCCAAGCATTAAGATTAAGATTAAAATTATACTCCCGTCAACAGCAGAGGTCATCTCAGGACTGTCTACCCAAGCATTACACACACACAGATATATGCAACATGCAGCCACATGACACATCCATCATAAATGCATACAAAAGGATGCTCTATACATACATCATGCATACCCCTTACCACACATCAAACACGTTTACACAAATCACACAAACATGGCAAGCAATATAAACCACTGACATGCACCACTCATGTATACACACCACACAAACACACACCACAAAATACGCACGCGCACACACACATACAGCGCAAATAACATATGAATCACATTTTTGTTGCATATCACACATACAGGCCCCACATACATATACTTTGAGCACACTAATACACACACCACCCCCACATATATAACAACATACACGGCACAGATGTGTTGTCATGTACAACACATGTACCCCATGAATACACAACCACATATACACAAGCACTACACACACTAGTGCCTCATGACATATACATACACACATTGCCCATGCACTACACATTCACATAATACATACAACACTGCCGACTCATCTGCTGGGCCAGGTGAGCAGACACATCATCTCTGACGCACTGGTTTCACTGGAAGTGCTGCAACCTGTAACCATGACAACCACCTATCAGCGAGCTGGAAACAGTGCACATCTTTCAGTGATTCCCTTCCTGGTTCATTCATACCATCATAAGTTTATCTGTTCATTCATTAATTCACTTTTGAAAATCCATACGTAAATTCGTTCTTCTGTATGTTCAATTATTCATCAATTCATTTACTCCTTCATTCAGTTGTTCATTTATCATTCTAATTATCCATTCACTCAACTGTTCATTCATCCACTTGTTCATTAATTCATGCAGTTTGGCTTATTCTCCAGCCATATTACATTGGACTGACACCACCTCACAAACAAGACACATAAAAAGTTTACCGATGTGGTAGTGGGAAAAACAACAGAACAGGTTTCCAATGCCCCTGATTCCTTCCAGTTTATGGCCAGAGAGTAACAAAGGCTATTAAAGGACAAGCACAACAATAAAAACAGTACACAGGAGCACAACATGATTTTGTGTCAGATGGACGTGGTGGTGGTCTTTCTCCAAAGTCGGTCATTTGTCTTTGGGAATGATGTCAAAACAGGACACTTGTATATGTGTGTCCGAGACGGCGTGTTTTATAATGTACTTCTTACATCCATCTCTACTGCCCCACAATGCACTACTCTTCTGTGATGGACGGAATGGGGCCTCAATATGTACAATTTTGTTTTAGACGAGACCTTTTTGGAGGAGATGGACTCTGCACATTTTTTTTTTTTTTAAAACTTTGCAGTCTCATCTTCCGTGACACTTTGTGGCGTTACTCGTTACTCTTGCACTGTTCATTCTGACTCTCCATTCACTGCTACACCCTAGCTTGTCCCGTCCCATCCTCAGCACTGGGAGCACCACAGGGAGCAGTCAATATCAAGCTTCCATGAGGCAACCCACCAGGAGAGACACTGCGCTGCTGCCAAGTCACTTCAGTGGTGTTCCTTGGTGCCGGTATGATCCAACACATGTAAGACACCATCTACTATGCCCCCTACTAAAAACAACACTTGGTAAATTGCTGAGCCAGCGTGAATAAGCATCTCCCTCATCCATCGTGAATAAGCATCTCCCTCATACAAAGTCACAGGTCACAACAAGAGCAGGACATGAAGGGCCAGAGAATTTGACACTCTTTTGTCAGGCACATCGATGACAATACCATGGAGCTCCATACTGGTCAAACTCGCTGCTTTACTCTGCACTTTCTTTCACGCTATATCCTGGCGACAAGAGATGCAGACGCCTGCAGTGTTTGGAAATTTAAGCGACACTCTAACAGACACATCCATAAAGTGAAAGAAACGCGAATGTCGGTTTTTCAGTCTTCCCTTCTCATACCATAGCAAACCCAATTCCGAGCAGCAGCTGCTCAACAAAAACAGTCGATAAAATCAATCCCACAAACACATGGTTCTAATGGGAATCAAACACACAACCTCTCAGCCCACAATCCACAGCTAACCACTGCGAGACAGCAGCTAGTGTCTGTGCGCATAGGTTGTGTCTGAAAGAGAAAATCTCTACCCAGGCTCTCTTCAGTCAGGACTGAAAGCAGGACTTTCACATCAAGAGAACTGAGCTTCATTCGCTAAACCAACCATGCCCCAGAAGAGGAATTAGAACTGAGCTTCATTCGCTAAAACCAACCATGCCCCAGAAGAGGAATTTTTTTTTTCTTTGGCTGTCCCAACCTCTGCACCACCTCAGAGGCAGTGCACCCATGCCGCTCATTCCGACACCCCGTCCACAGCCACAGCCCGGTCAGCCCTCTTGCAGCCCCGGCACTGGCAATCCAAAGGAAGCAGTGTATGTCAAGAGGCAACCCACCAGAGGAGACACTGCACTGCTGCCGAGTCACTTCGGTGGTGTTCAGTGGCGCCTGTTCTGATCTAACATGCACAGGACACCATCTACTAAGCCCCCTACTCATGACAATAATTGCTTAGTCACAGAGCTGATGTAAGTGAGCTCTCCCTCTGGAGGGCGCCACCATGTCCCGTCAAACGACAGCCCCCATAAGATAATGTTGCTTATAGCCCAGCCGACCGCAAAGGGCCATATCAGGGCTGTCACCACGTTAAAATCAACTCACAGGTTATTCATCCACACAATTCTGTAAAAGACATCGTCTAAAATCTCATCCAAAACTTCGTTAAAAATCTTTCCACTGTAAAATCTCAGATCCGATGAAAAATGTTAACCTTTCAAGAACTCAAAGATCGTGTCAGCGGGACATCTCTGAACAAGGTTTTCATGGAATCTGCTGTAAAATGCTTGTGTCTCACATCGTGCAAGTCCCAACACTCTAAAAGAATATGTTTCATTGTGAGTGGCACATGACATGGAATGCACCAAGGAGCTTCTTCACTCTTTAAAAGGTAGGAATGGGTAAAATATGAATGGCCGGTGTGCAGCCGGCACAGAACTGCTTCTTCTTTACGATCTGAGACTACATGACAGGGCTGTACTCTACGCTTCCTTTCATAATATGTCCCAGTTTTAACCATGCCTGAGAGATACAGGCACCTGCAGTGTTGGTCAGGAAATTTGAGCAACACTCTCAGAAAACGCATCCATTAAGTTGATAAAACTTGACTGTGTGGTCCCAGTCTTCCTAACTGAGTCTGCAGCAAACTCAACTCTGGGTAGGAGCCGGTCGGGGCAAAAAACCCACATGACTCTGATGGGATTCGAACCCAGACCTCCCAGCCGGGAGTCTGCGACGCTAACCACTTCGCCATGGCAGCTGTCAGAAGAGGAATTTTAGGGGGAGTTCTCTACCTTGGTGCACCTGGTGCGCAGATCAAACATGAAGTAGCAAGGGTGGGGGATGTTGGTGGTGATGAAGTCCTGATCCTGTCCATTGACATACAGATGCAGACGTCGGCTGGAGTCCAGTGCAAGTCCCACCCGCGTGCCTGCAGGGACCTCCCTCAGTGCCGGCCACTCCCGATACAACTGCACATGTCCCGCAGTGAAACCTTCAACATGGTCGACAAGAATAAAACGCAAAATCCTACATATGGAAGCCATCCTCTTCAAAAATGGCAATTGCCACCCCTTTTGGTCAATTTTCATTTAGCCTACTCGAACTTGAAATAAGATCTTAACCCATATTCAACGGAACAGGCATGTGTATGTATGGGGACCAAAGACCTGGATGAAGTTTTTTGTGAAGTGTATGTTTTATACAAGTTTAGATAAATCTGTTAAAAACTTCAGAATATCGGTTTTCTAACACTTTTACTGGATCATGAATGTATGTTTCTAGTTTTGACTTGTGACTTCCTTAGCACTGGGAGTGTGTATGATGTTGACCATGAAAATGGTCTCTCTATTTGTGACTCACAATCACGATACAAGTGTGTGTCCAGTCGAATGTGGATAAAGAAGCAGGGAAACAAAACTGATACAAACACAAAGAGATCAATAACCAAGACAAGGACTAAGTACAATTAATCATTGTAGTGTTTTCCTGCTCTAGGTATGTTTATGCATATTTATGTCAATTCATATTTTTGCACAAGTACTTTAAATTCATGTTAATCCATGCGTGTATGCATGTTGATGTTTCTCCTTTGAATATATGCATCATCTATATTTCTGCATGAATATTTCAAATTCATGTCAATCCGAGCATGTATGCATGTTAATGGCAGTGCAAAGAAGAGCAGCCCATTTTGTCAACAACAAATACCACCCACATGCAAGTGTTCAACAAATGATCAATGAGTTAGGTTGGACATCACTGCAAAACCGGAGAAAGGTTGCATGGCTCGCCATGCTCTACAAGATCAGACAGGACTTAGTACATGTGGAGTTTGGAAAGGCCTTGTGTAATTGAAAATCAAAACTCGGAGCTGCAACCTCATGTAACAGAAGACTGCACTACCATCAGCTAAACCGCCTCCAGTGTATACGAGACTATAAACTAAACTCGTTCCTGCCACGTACCATCCAGGAGTTAAACAACAACTTGACAGAGGCTGCCGTGACATCAGAGACTCTTGACCTATTCAGGCCAAGAGCTAGCAGCCTCCTGCAGTAAACAGGTTTTTTCGTTTGTTTGTTTGTTTTTTTATTTTTTGTGTCAACTTCCCAAAAGTATCAGAATAATCAACCTGATGACTGTGGACACTCGACCGATGAAGATGAAGATGTTACTCCTTTGTTATTCTTTGTCACTGTCAAGCACCATGCACCAATTCACTTCTTTGGATATGGACTATGTACGTCCTTTAATCACTGTTATCATCATAATTATTATAACTACTAACAATATCACTCTCCATATGAAAATAGATTTTCACTGTATGGTCTTCATATTAACCTCTTTTGAATGAAAGTAACTAATACCTTGTAATTTTTTCTTTTCTTTCTATGTTTTTTTTTTTTTTTTTACTTTTCAAATTCTTTTTACTTGAAATTTTTTTCCTTCTCAGGTAGGGGCCTCCATCCTCATATTTTTTTTCTCACTGTCTTTTTTCTCTTTTTTTTTTTTTTTTTCTAAAGACTAACTAATGCTCACCATGCAATGTCTGTGTGTTGTTTACAGATAGCATGGTGGGGAGTGAGAAATGTTTGTAATACTTCTTCTTCTTCTGTGTACGCAGTGCTGATACTCCTGCAGACACTCCCTATATGGACAGGCAAGTATTAATCCCATCTGCGCATCAAAGGGAGTGGAGTTTTAGTGCGTATAACCGTTTTTTTTTTCATCGTGCCATTAAGGCAACCATACTCCATCTTTGGGGAAGTTTGTAATACTGAAAAGTGTGCAGAGATGGGTCCAGGTGCCACTTGAGGCTCAACATTTAAGCACAATTTACTGCGTTCTCCTTTGGTACAAACCCCGAGTGTTATACTTCTCAGTTCTATATTGTTGAAACTATTTCCAAATTAAAAACTATGGATCGGAGAACCAGCGCACACATCCAATGAAATAAACACTGGGAAAAAATTTTTTTTTTGCCAAAACACCGGTATGGAAATCCATATAATAAAGAACTACTCCCACCCATAAGAAGGACAGTCCCATGCTGACTTTAATGTTTCAACGTTTGAAACAAAGCGTGTGGGTTTCTTTGTGTACTAATGTATGGTGTGTTGACACCTTCACTGTGATATATTTATGACACAATAAACACATGTTATCAATCAATTTGACAGTACATTTCCGGATTTTCCTTTTGTCATTAATATAAGATATGCAGTACTGTTATTTGAAAAAGTGGGGTTGGGGGATATGTGTACCTCGTAATTTAAAAAATTTGATTCTCTGTGGTCACCTAAGAAATTTCAGCCAGTTTAAAATAAGTTGAACACAAGTTATCACCATGGAAACAAAAGTTAATCTTCCTGGTTTGTTAGTCACTGCTATAATCATCATCATCATCATCAGTGTCGACACTACTATCCTCAGCATCATCATTACCAAAGGGACCTATCTTTTCCCCCAAAAGCATGGCCTTTGTCATCTCTTACACACACCACAGCTTGCGAGTATGAGTCCAGGGCGCTGATAGGGACCTGGAAGGAGTCAGGACTGCAGGTGACCACACCTACATAGGTGTTGCTGTAGGTGATGTCTACGGCCTCGATGTGAACCTGTCGTCACACACGTACAGACCCGTTTACCATAAAACCGACATTGGCTTACTTTTCAACGAAAACGAGGGCACTTTCTTCAAGGAATGTGTACAAAATTCCAAACTTCTCCAAAAACAAGGTAGGGCTGGGGGGAAGGCATTGTATAGTTGTATTCCTAAAGTGCAATTATCGCTCAAGAACTTTGTTTCTAGTTCCAAAGTGAGGCGACTGCAGGCGGAAATGTAAACAAATTTTTAACATTAATGTCAGCGCACCGCCAACATTCAACACCTATCTTGCGCTGAAGTGGATGAAGATAAGTGATTGCTCGTTCATTTTCATTGTCCTGATTGTTTTGTATCTTGCCTGAAGACCTAAGAGGTCGAAACATGTCGTGTTTTGTCTTGCGATTTGTTTGTCCAAGTATTTTTTTTTTTTTTTTTTGTGGTGCCCTAACATTAATATTTGAAATCTGTTTCTTGATTTTCAATGTATTTCTTTTTGTTAGTTTGTTTTATTTTCACTAAACATGTGTACAACAGATGACAAAATCATTTGGAAAACACAGTCTGCATGCACTCACATAACTTTCACATCACATCAATATAGAGATTTAAAGAAAAAGGTCTTTCTTTCTCCAACGCCATTTATCCCCAGTGCTCCCCCTCATATCCAGCCACACTCAGGTTTGCCCACTGGTATCATCAGCACAGCAGTCTGCAAGGAGCAACCAAATACCAAGTCGACAAGCGGCAACCTCCCAGACGGGCACTGCCACTCGACCAAGAGACTTTGCTTGTGTTCAGTGAAGACTGTGAAACTAAAAGACCTTGAAAGAAGCTGGAAGACAAAAAAAAAAAAAAAATCCCCTAACAAATTCAAACAAGAACAGGAGAGGGTAAGCCTCCGCCACAACCAAAAGCTTCCTGGGTCCACCCTCTGAGCAGGATCCGAACCAAAATCGAACAAGCTCATCCTTGGGCAACACTCCATCTTTCCACTAACTGCTCAGGCAAAGTGGTTAGCATCGCAGCTTCCTGGCAGGGAGATCATGGGTTCGATTCCCATCAGACCCATTGTGGGGTTTTTCTGTTCCGACTGGCCCCTACCCAGAACTGAGTTTGCAACAGGCTCAACTGGGAAGACTGGGACCACACAGTTGGGATTCATCCAGTTAATAGATGCATCCCTGACAGCGTCACTCAAATTTCTTGATCAACACTGCAAGGGTCTGTATGACCTGGGCCTGGTCAATGCCAGAATATATAATAATATAAGATAAGACAATGTTGCTTATAGCCCAGCCGACCACAAAGGGCCATATCAGGGCTGTCACCACGTTAGAATCAACTCACAGGTCATTCATTCACACAATTCTTTAAAAGACATCGTCTAAAAACTCATCCAAAACTTTGTTAAAAATCTTTCCACTGTAAAATCTCAGATCCGATGAAAAATGTTAACCTCTTTCAAGAACTCAAAGACCGCGTCGGGCGGAACATCTCTGAACAAGGCTTTCATTGAATCTGCTGTAAAATGTTTGTGTCTCACATCGTGCAAATCCCACACTCTAAAAGAATAAAAGTAAGTGTAGAGTAGAGCCCTGTCAAGCAGTCTCAGAACAGAAGAGAAATCCACAGCATTGCATTAATCATCCTCATCAATCTGCACACACACACACACACACACACACACACACACACACAGTCTCCAATGTTGTGGCCCTTCATGCCCTGCTGTAATGTTGAAATTAATTTTGATTTCCTCTCCTCTTTAATGCCCTTAATGAGCTTATGTTTGGGTCAACGGCAAATTAATAGGGATTGTTCCATTTGTAGGTCATTTATTGTATGCATCCCGTTGCACAAAGATAAACCAAAAGCACAGAGAACAAACCAGAGAACTTCTTAAAAGGAGAGAAAGAAACAAACTAAGAAGAGAAAGAAAGCCAAACACTTCATACAACCAGTCCACCATCATGGGATTCCTGGATATCACCACCCCATCGCCATTCCTACGATCCGTCTTTTCCGCGGTCAGTCCATCGTTGCTCAGTGCGATCTTTTCACTGTGGTTCTCATGAAACTGCAGAACAGGCAACTGCAACACAAGTATTTCCCCCCAAAGTAATCAATTGACGCAAAGCTTATCTATCAATAGTTTTTCTTTTTCTCTCTTCTACATTTTTTCTTCCTTCTTTTTTTTTCTTGCAGTCCCATCTTCCGAGTCATTTCAGAGGCACAACCCCCACGCCGATCACTCTGGCACCCTGTCCACAGCCACACCCTGGCTTGTCCCATCGCAGTCCAAGCACCTGCTATTCACAGGGTGCTGTCAGTGTTTTCATGGAGCAACCCAGAGGAGGAGACACAGCATGGTTGCTGAATCATTTCAGTGGTGTTCAGTGGTGCCTCTTCTGATCCAACATATGCAGGGCACCCCCTACAAAGTCCCCTACTGATACGAGCATCACCCTCTGGAGGGTGCCACCACGCCTGTCCAACAACAATCCCAGTTCAGTTCAGTTCAGTAGTTTTATTTAACGTCTTTTCATCACAAGATGATCTTAGACCTTTAAACTGCAATATACATTCCATTGTACTATCAGCACCTCCCCCCCCCCCCCCCCCCCCCCCCCCCCCAAAAAAAAAAAAAAAAAAAAAAAAAAAAAACAAAAAAAAACACATAACATCATATCTCAAATGTCTTTTTTCACAATAGTTTTTGCAACTGGGGACTGAGCAATAACCAAAGCAATATCCAAAAAAGCCAGGGTTATTTACCACACTATCAACATTGTCAGAATTATTTATAAAAATATTCTTCTCCTTATAAGCTGGGG
>JADBJO010007539.1:103509-111032 GCA_016801955.1 Conus betulinus | reverse complement strand
AAGCCTATTATTCACATGCACACCACCACACACACACACACCCACACACACACCACACACACAAAGGATGCGTGGAGACAGTTTACATTCACAACACACACACCAAGGAGGTGCAGCATACCCATGGATTCACGAGCTCTGCAGGTACAGACACACCAGGAGGAGGCTCGTCAATCGCTGGATAACAATCTATAACACCACACACACCACACACACACACCACCCACACAAGAGGAAGGAGTCGCAGTCCACTATCACCGGATAATGAACAGAAGAGCAATTCACTATCTGCGTCTGCCAAGGACAATGTGGAAGTATGCAAATTTCTGATCCCTCTTCACCCCTTCCAGGGCTCAACACCCCATCTCCTCGATTGCCAAGCCAGATTTTTGTAACCACGCCACCTCACATCAGTCATAACTAAGCCATAAATCCACACATGAAAGTACTACCTCTGCCCCCACACTACAGCAGCCTATCGATGTCACAACGAGGCCCGGGCCACTATCTTGGTGACGTGCAGCAAGTAGGAGCCTGCAAAACTGCCTGATGGACGATGTTGGCAGGGACGAGGGCGGGCCGTGCCTTGCATCAGGGCCGCTATATTTTTTTACACATATGTTTGCGACAGGAACATAGCTTTGGAAACTTCCCGGGACGCATCCTTGCCTATATCAAGTCACACCTCACACCATCTTGACAAATCCTCCTTGACCCACATTCAACCCACCACCATTCAGATTTTTTAGATGCATTTTCTTTCTCTACTGGCCACATTTTTCATCCTAGCACATCTTACGCTTCTAATCACCATTCTAAACCCAGCAGACACCTTTTCCTGTTGTCCACATCATTACCCCCATACGACATGTCTTCTGGCTGGCCAGCCTCATTGACTTTCGCACACCACTATAGAAATGTCCATCTCCCTGCCCAACATCAGCCCAGCCACCACCAGATAAGATACTTGCCTGCCAAATTTCACCCCCAATTTATCACCAATCCATCCTTGCTGCCCATTCATCCTCACCAAACCACAGACACAGCTCCAACCCAATGTTACCCCCCTCTCAGACCATTTTCTCTACCCTACAAACACACGACTGAGGAATCTTCGACACACCAAAAGACATCAGCATACCTAGACACGACAGATGTAAGCCTTTATGGCAATCCCCCCCAACTACACGCTTTTGCTTCTAACCAACAAGAACATCACCTTCGCTGTGTCCAGAAATATACCATCATCTGCGGAAATAACATAAAAAAACAAAACCACAAAACAAAAAAAACTCAAAAAAAAACAAAAAAACACCAAACCATCGACAAATGCTGTTCTTGGTGTTTTTATGCTTCTCTCACAAGACTTTTTTTCTTAATTCACTATACAAAAAAGTCTGTCTTCTGCACTTTGCTGATTTTCAGCGCTTGCATACAGGGGTCACAATGACCTGCACCTGTCTGTCCAGGAAAATCAATTGCCTGTTGTTCCTCTCGTGCTAAGGCCCATACTCTCATCAGGGCGCTTGGGACTCGCTGTAACCTGAAAACCACTAACCATCCCACTTCATCACCGGGACATTACCCCCCACTGGTTTGGACAAATGACAACCTTCAACGACTGACCCGCCATGAACAGTGTCTTAACGCTCCCACTAGTCTTCAAACAATGCTACACACTCCACTAACTCGAATCAAAACACCTTGATCCATCAACGATTTAAAGTTGCACACTTATTTTCTCGAATTCTGAACCGGAATCTTTTCCAGCAGTGCTGAAACTTTGTATGGCTCTAATCCCCCCATGGCACTGTTTTAGAAGACGGAAATAAAATAGCCGAAGCTTTAAGTTCATCCTCCTCACATTTGCAGAATGGAGCCCATCGTAGAGAACGAGACATCAACAGCTTGAACATTCTCCAGGTTTCAAGCCTTTCCGTGGACACCGGCTGTGCTCTCTCTCACAGCTCTCCGTGGTCACCAAGTCTCAAGCCCCTTTCCAGTTTAATACCCTTCTCATCTGGATCCTTATGGGAATGCATTGAGACTATTTGCCCATCCATACTAACTCATATGCCTCCACACCGCTAACTCAAGACGGTCATTATGAAAAGCCAGGTTTCCTCTGCTCTGTCCACTTCGGAGCGACCTTCCTGCCCAGCCTCGCTCGTTTGTTCTGTTCCATCCGACCCTCTTAGAAGAATGTCTTTTTTTCAAAGAGCATTTTTTTCCTCTGTCTGTGCCGCGCTGACTTCCCAGCACTGGGCTCTGCAACGTCCTACATTCTAGTTGTGTTTCACAATGGCGGTCCCGTCTTGAACCAGTTCTGAGTATTTCGCATGTTGCATATTGCTGTTAGTGTTATGCTTGGTTTGGCAGATAAGGCGATAGCGGACGTTTCGACGGCGATGGAGTCGTTGGGGGGATGACTTTTCGTGACTTGTATATGCTTCTCTACGCCTTTCCTTATTGTCATAAAACATACAATGGGGCGAAAAAAAAAAAAAATGGGGATGTTATATGTATGGAATAACAGGGGGAAAAAAACAATTGTTCCTATCTTCTACCGGGTGGTGGGAACAAACGTGACAATCGATGGCATAAAATCCGTACAATCTCATTCTACAACTATTATCACGGTGCGGCTCAGTTTCCTGTCGATATCATCATTTAGTCTCAGTTCCAACATCCTGTTTCCACCAAATCACACACATCTTACTGGTTTGTGGATTGCAGTGCAGTGTAGTATAAAAAAAATCTTTTGGTACAAATCCCCACATACAGCCTTTAAATATCCAGCGACCTGAAGTGCCCGTTGCCCACTGTTTGTTCTTTCGCAAGGGGAATGTGGAGCCTCTCTTGGCCACATTCTCACTCTGACCTCTATGTAAAAGAGACAACAGAGAGAGGGAATGGACCTTCCTTACCTTACAAACCAAACAAATATGAAAAAAAAAAAAAACCGTCTGATTTCACGTATTAGATTTTTTTGCTGCTGCATGAGCTCCACACAGAACTTAGGACTGTGCCACATATGGAGAAGGCCTTCCAGTCATTGTCTGAAATTAAATTCAGTGCTTTGCTTCTTTCTTGCTTTCTTTTTCTTTTCACTTCAATCAATCGCAGCCATTTTCTTTCTTCAAAATGTTCGTGTGTAAAAACGACCTTTTCATTCTTTATCATTCAATTTTGAACTAAAAGTGTTTTCTTTTATTACAAACTGCATCAATGACATAACTAATTTCATAAGAAATGATCCGGCCATCTTTACTGTTCATATATTTGAAATAAACGGTTTTTCTGAATCAAAAACTTGTTAACATCTGTTTTTTTTACTTCATTTATAAAAAAAACAGCAGCAGCAGCATCATTTGAATCATTGAATGCCAAAGAATCAAAATCAAATCACGCCACAAATGCTTGCTGTGCAATGTTCTCTCCCTGTCCCCCCATTGAATGCTATTTAAATAAATATGGGTGTTGGGTGTGGTGTGGGTGTGTGGTGTGTGGTGTGTGTGTGGTGGTGTGTTGTGTGTGTGTGTTGGTTAAGATAATCCAGCAGTAGCACAGCCGCCTAAGGATGACCTGATCTGGGCAGGCATCTGATCACCTGCAGGCACTAGGACTGTGGCAAACTGGTGCCAGTGTAGAGATAGGCAGCATGGGGGGCGAGGCCCACGAAGGCTCGTAACACCCCACAAATCGAACCTAACTTCAACATTCTGTTGTACAGACACCCATGCATTTAACACAGAAACTGTTTTCAAGCTTCCCATTGCTCCACACACACAATCAGTGTGCATGTGAATAAGGAGAGAATCAATTCGACACAAGAACTTAACATGACCCAGCGGGGGTTGCAAAGATGCAACACTCAAGTTACCTGTTGAACATGCATTAAACTTAGTTCTCACACGACACACAAACATGTGTGCATGCACGTACACCCTCCCCACAGACACATACATACAACCACACACCCAACATACTTATGCTGAATGCAGGCAATTATATTGTGGTTTACAATGTGAATGAAGGAGTTTAATGGATACCTGGGAATGGATAACAGAGTCTCTGGGGTTGACAGTCCTGATGGCCAGGAATAGAGGTTGTTTCTTGTGGTGATCTGTTCTGTACTTACAGCAGCAGCATCTTCTGACAGAGGGAAGATGCCGGAGCAGATGACTGTCCTGGGTTTTGTTATCTAATTACGGGTGGATCTTGTTTCTTGCATCTTTGCAGTGCGCCGCTTTCTAATACGATGGATCTTTTTTGTCTCTAATGCCATGGATAGTTGTTTTGCATCTTTGCAGCGCTTGTTACTAATATGATGGATATTGTTTTGCATCTTTGCAGTGCTTGTTATCTAATAGGATGGATATTGTTTTGCATCTTTGCAGTGCTTGTTATCTAATATGATGGATCATGTTTGTCATCTAATGCCATGGATATTATTTTTGCATCTTTGCAGTGCTTGTTATCAATACGATGAATATTGTTTTGCATCTTTGCAGTGCTTGTTATCCAATACGATGGATATATTGTTTTGCATCTTTGCAGTGCTTGTTATCTAATACGATCATTGTTCTGCATCTTTGCAGTGCATGGTACTCTAATGCGATGGATATGTGTTTTGCATCTTTTGCAGTGCATGGTTATCTAATACGATGGGCATTGTTTTTGCATCTTGCAGTGCTTTTTACCCAATACGATGGATATTTTTTTTACATCTTTGCAGTGCTTGTTATCTAATACGATGGATCTGTTGTGTCATCTAATACGATGGATATTGTTTGCATCTTTGCAGTGCTTGTTATCCAATACGATGGATATTGTTTTGCATCTTTGCAGTGGTGTTATCTAATACATGGACATTGTTCTGCATCTTTGCAGGGCTTGTTATCTAATACGATGGATCTAGTTTTGCATCTTTGCAGTGCATTTTTATCTAATACGATGGATTTTTTTGCATCTTTGCTGTGCATGTTATCTAATACGATGGACTTGTTCTGCATCTTTGGCATGCTTGTATCCAAAACGATGCATCTTGTTTGGCATTTTTTTTGCAGTACTTTCTGCAAGTTGTGATCTTGACATCCCACAACTAAGAGTGTTGGAGATATTGCATGTCCCCAGAAATTTGAATGATTCAACCCCATTCCACTTTACAACTTTTTAAAGAGAAAAGGTTTTCCTTTTTTTTCTTAAGTCAATTATTGATTTCTTTGGTTTTACTGCACACAAGAAGTGCTCTCTCCACTTGTCTGTTGGGCAACCAGTTTTTTGACGAGTCAGTGAAAGGGTGACAGACAGTCAGCTGAAGGGCATGTTGATCTCACTTACCAGGGATAGAATAAATCAGTTGGTACAGCGCCAGACCTCATGATGCTGGGGTTGCCAGTTTGAATCTCTGCTGAGCTGTTTCAGTACAGGGGGATTTTTCCCTCGGTTAACATTGGTTCTGACTTCATTTCTCATACAGTCCTTCGAATGACACTATAAACCCCATCCAGGTGTGTATGCACTCATAACTCTTGCACCACACGTAAAATCCCATCAACAACTTTCGGAAGAGAAGAAGGCCAGTTTGGCTGTTGGTATAGAATGACATGTTACAACAATAGCATGTACCTTTCCCTGACGTTGGAGTATGGCTGCCTTAATGGCGGGATAAAAACGGTACTCTACACACAAAAAACTCCACTCCCTTTGTTGGGCAGGTGGGTTTAATACTTGCCTGTCTATACGGGAATATCCGCAGGAGTATCAGCCTGCATATCGCAGAAGAAGAAAAAAAAAAAGATCTCATTTACCACCCCCCCCTCATCCTTCCTATTTACTGTCACACTCCCACCTCTTACAAGTTATCTTGAATACAGGACCCAGCAGCACAGTGCTGTCTCCGTGACACATAGCGAGGTCTAACAATAAAACACATCAGCAGCACGCAGGCATTGTTCTTGGTCAACAGGAAACGACAGGTCTACTCCTCCCTTTATTTCTCCATCTCAGGCAACCATCGCATGTGTGCAAAGCAAGGCATCAGTGCGTCATGTCTGCTGATCTGTCACTACACTAACGTTAGTTCATATCATTAATCATCATTTATTGACAGGGTTCCACTTCCACACGGAAAAAAAAATGCAAGGGTTTTTTCAAGGGTTTCTAAAAGGGATACTTTAATTTTTAGGGGGCAAATTTAGCTGTACAATTGAAAAAAAAGTGAATAATAACCTTACACATGTAATCCAGCCATGATGATAAGGTGATTACACTTCTGTAGTCTTTTCCCCGCTCCATATCATATATAAAAAAAAAAAAATGAATCTCTTTATACAGAAATTGAGAAATCAGAAAAAGAAAAACTTTCGATCTGCTTTCCGGACCAGTATCTGACATGGATGTCCAGCTGCTTCTGTTTCAAGTCATTATTCAATGATTCATCAAAAAGCATGACATTCATCAATTCTCTACCAGCAGCTGCAGCCGAGGCCCCCTCTCTAGCACATTTGGAGGGAGCTCAGCAACTTTACTTTTAAAATACAGCCACTGTATGTGTTGTCATGTGGAAGTGTGTGTGATGGTTGGGGGGCCTGGACTAGCCTAATGCTTGTTCTGGGCAGGATAGCACGAAGCAAAATGAGAAAGAGAGGGGGTTAGTTATCGCCAAGGACACTGACAAACAAAGCACAAGACAAACACAATGCATTTCGACCTCTTGGGTCTTCTTCTGGAAAAAAAAAAAAAAATGAAAACAAACCCCAAGACAAACAAAAAGAAACAGAATCACATTAACATTGAGGACAGTACAAACAAAGAACGAAGGACCTTATCTGTCCATGTGGTCGGACGAATGGCCGCCAGACGGAACGAAAAGAGGGGATTATGGGTCCGGAGGAAAAGGAGGGGGATGCGTGGGGGGGGGGGTGGGGGGGGGGGGGGGAGTGATATGATGGGTTGTGTAGCTGGTTTAGTGGGGTGGTTGTGCAGTATATTTTGTGACGGCTGTGGTTAAGGTGGATTGATAATATGCTAATTTGGGGGGGGGGGGGGGGGGGGGGGCGCTGGAATTTATATATACAGAATATAGAATTCGGTTTATAAGTAACTCAGAAGAAAAACCGGTTATAAAAATCAAATGGTTTTCCCCCCTGCTGAGAGAATTCTTTAACATTACTTAAAATATCTTGGATGTAAGAAACTCCGTTGTAAGCAAAACGCCGACAGGATGTGGGCCTTTGGATGTCGCGTAAGAGTAGGGATATCCGTGTGTAAGCTAGGTAAAACGCTGAGCGCGCTGATTATGAAGAGTTTACCCCCCCCCACCACCGTTTCTCTCTTCACACGAGTGCATGTTCAATGCAGGCAAGGCTTTGTGCAATGTAAAGGAAGATGGCTGACAAACACAAAAGACAAGCAATTTCACTGAACGAAAATAAAAAATCCACATTTGGGGATGCTGTGGAGAGAAACCTGAAAAAGAAAAAGCAATTGATTACTGAATAATTTCAGATTCCTCTTGC
>JADBJO010007539.1:73509-101009 GCA_016801955.1 Conus betulinus | reverse complement strand
CGTAATGCATTAAACAGCAGCTCTAAGATAATGTGCCTATGATAGTAATGACACAACTGATGAACCAGCATTCTATCTCTGGATACCTTTCTTACTGTATTACTGACAAAAAGACCTTTCTAAAACTTAAATATTCTGGACAGTACTCTTACTGACACGACATACCTTCTTATCTGCCAAATTTAAAGCGATGTCCAGGCACTTTATTGTCATATTAATCCTCGACTTGTGCATCCAGCTTTTCTGTCCATAGTATCTTGCAGACATCTTCACAATCATCAGTAGCTTCACTTCAGTGATCACACACAAAAAACTGTATGTTCTTAGTACACCATCCAGCAGAACTATGTTTCCCATATGTGATCTCACATATCTTTGTATGTCCACAATACATCCAGCAGATATTTCCACATAGTTTTTTGCACCCACTAGCAGGCTGCAATGAGCGAGTAAAATCAGGATCACAAAACACAAGATTAAAATAAAAATGGGAAGATTAATTAATTCTTACAAAAAAAAGTTCCACTAAGCCTACTGGTACTTCTGAAACTATCAGCTATGCAACTATTGATTTCAAAGATTTGTAATAAACACTTTTCAGTGCTTGAAGGTCCTTTTCACAATATTCCATATCAGAAGCATTCCCTGGCTTTGCTTTGAGAACCAGCAAAGCTTCTGTGGTTTCTTGCAATAACGAAGACCTCTGTTCTGTAGATGTCTTCCTGACCATAGAGAATACTCTCTCACAGGCAGCAGAAGAGTGGGGGATGGTCAGAATCCCCTTCATAACACTGATAGCTTCTGGACTGCAGGATGCCTCTTGTCAAGCTGGTGCCACACCCAGTCTACTCTGTCTGTCTGGTCACACCACACATCACTCCTTCTGCTTTCGTGATCTGTAATTGTAGATCGTTGGCGGACGAAAGTCGACCTTTCTCCAACATCGATGTCAGAGTTCCAGCCACCGCTGCCTTCTTCGCTTTGTGACTGTTACTGTTCACATGTTTTTTGCAGTCATTAAAGCCGCCAAACTTGATTTGAAAGTCAGAATTGCAAACGGTGCAATGGGCTGAAGTTGTTCCCACGCGAGAAGGCCTCAACTCAGGAAATGTCTTTGCTGAAATCAGATCTCCAGTGAGATAGGTACTTCTTTTTCTTTACAGGTGCACATCCTTTGTCGACTTTGATGATCCTTCATCATCAGTCTCATGAGCGCGGCTTTTTGAAGCCATTTGTGTTGAACAAACCAACTAATTCGTCGAAGCGAGTGAAAGGAAAATGGCTACTGTCAAGTGCTCGCATAGTAGTAACCAAAAGACGGCCTCATTGGATGCTGCTATTCCATCAGCCAATCAGACGCGCCGTTATAAAACCTCAGAGTTGGTTCGCTTTCTTTCATGTTAAATACCGAAAACAACTAGCGAAAACAGGGCTTTTTTTCGAAATGGCTTGACGCGAGAGTCAAAAATCGGGAGATTCAACGCAGTCGGCGGGAGATCGGGAGATACCACTGAAAATCGGGAGTCTCCCGCTCAAATCGGGAGGGTAAACAGGTCTGGCTGACGATTCTTACTAAAGAAAGGGTCTGACTCGATGTTGACGAATTTGATGATTGCCGAACAAAGTCCGTAAGACCAATGACAGGCCTACTCGCTTTTTCCAATTCCACCATATTTTTCCTCTTTCCGTGACTTGCAACCGCCGATTTGCCCATTGCCTGAACATCAACGGTCTTTTGCACACTTACAGAAAATGCATGTTTGTTGTCTCTGTATTCAGTGATCCAGCTTCGATATTCTTCCTTCTGTAGCCACAATGAATCAAATGCGTAATTTCCCTTAGGCATGATGACAGAACGCAACAGTATTGGACTTCGTCAAAGATGAGGGAGCATGGCGCTCTTTGTCGGAAGTCGAACTGCACATGTGCAAACGATAACGACTATTGAATTGCTTCCCTTTGCTTGAAAAGCAGACGACACACAAACGATTCGAGAGGCGAAATTGATGTCTGAAGTCTCGTTCGCGTTTATTCTTCGATTCATCTTCAAATTTACAGTCAGTTTTGGTCCAAAAACATTTTTTAAGGGGATTTCAAGGGATGGTAGGGATATCTGCAGTTTTCAAGGGTTTTCAAGGGCCTTTTTAACCCAGCTGAAATTTAAAGGGTTTTCAAGGGTCTTCAAGGGGTGTACGAACCCTGATTGAGGGAGGACAAGTGGAAAGTTACCAAGTGACAGATAATCTTGCTTACAGCCCAGCCGACTGCCAAGGGCCATATCAGGACTCAGACAAGCAGATTCTTTTTTCATCAACTTATCAGGACCCAGACAAGCAGATTCTTTTTTCATCAACTTGTCCCTATAACAGCTAAATTTTCAGCCCCTGCACCCACCTGTCTCTGGCGGCTGGTTCCCATCTCTCCACTGGTACACCGCCTGGCGGACAGTGGGGTTGTGAAACCAGAGCTGCAGAAAGGTGTTGACGTAGCAGGTGGCCCCCAGGTTCTTCAGACCCACAAACTTCCCCTGCACAGCCACCACACAACATAAACCAGCCACATGTCCCATGTCTCACATCTTGTCTTGTCCTCCCCCTACAATGACCTTAGAGGGCTGGTCACTGAACCTACCTTATCTATAGCCACAGACCTCATTTTATTCATAAACGGATATTCACATACTTCCCCATCAGATAGCCACAACTTATCCACTCATATAATTCCATTTTATCCACACAGTCTTTATTAAGATGTTAACCTGTTCCCTGCCTGCTACGAGTGCCACTCGTAGTGGAAACCAAAATCACTACGCCCGTATACGAGTGTGTCCCGTAGTAACTGCATCACAGAAAGAGGAAAAATCAAACGGAAGCTGACCGTGTACAGAGGTTATATTTATCTTCATGTAAAAGTCCCCACTTTTTTTAGCACAACATTTGTCACCAAGATTCTGTGGAGTATTCTCATCTGAAACCATTTCAGTTTATATCTGTTATATGTTTACTGTTGCTTGATAACACATTTGTTCCATTTGGAGGGGGCTGTGGAAGTCTTTCTTCCCTTTTCCTACATCAGTTTGACATCTTCTTATCATAGCATAAATGTAATGATAAAGTTGTGTTCCATTTCTAACTGAGTACAGCTAAGCCACAGCTGATCATTATTCATCAGAGAAATGTTCACTTTTTTATTATATTGTTCTTTACCATATATTCTTTTATCACCAGTGTTCCACAAAACTGAACGTAGAAGTTACTCACTTCTTCTCTCCTCTCTGTCTCTGGGTTGAAGTCCTGCCACTGACTTTCATCCAGCTCTTTAAACCACGACTTTTCCCCCAGACCGTTCAGACAAAACGGATTTCCTTTGCAGTTACGCCTGCGCCACAAACATAATTAAAGGACAGGGATTACGATATTCATGCCTGTCCACATGAAAGAAAACAAAGAAATTGACCCTTAGTGCAGACCAAACTAGACAACAATCATATCAATAACGTTCTTTTCCTTTGTCTTGTGCAGAATGATGAGTCTTTATACACATCAAGTGTCATCTTTCACTTTGTCATCTGCAGAATGAGAAGTCTTTCTAAATCTATACTCCTTGTTGGACTTAGTATACCTAACATGTTACAAACTTTGGAAGCGAAGGCCAGCTTGCCATCTCATCTTGAATTTCGTCTGAACTTTTTTGAAGAGGATGGGAGATGCAAAATAGCCTTCTTCAAGGCAGACAGGAGAAGAGCAGTGGGAGTTACTCCAAGCCTGCAAGGCAGACAAGGAGATAGAGCAGTGGGAGTTACTCCAAGCAAAGAGGGGTGTCTTTCAAGGCAGACAGGGAGATAGAGCAGTGGGAGTTACTCCAAGCAAAGAGGGTGTCTTTCAAGGCAGACAGGGAGATAAGAGCAGTGGGAGTTATACTCCAAGCAAAGAGGATGTCTTGCAAGGCAGACAGGAGAGATAGAGCAGTGGGAGTTACTCCAAGCAAAGAGGATGTCTTTCAAGGCAGACAGGGATTGCAGCCTCAGAGCTGAAAACAGCTGAGATGCCCCAGTGTGCTGTTGACCCCGGACTGGGGATGAGTGACCGGCTGGAGGATGTAAAGACTCCAGAACGGCAAGATTTGATGCTAGATGCTCTTAATCCTGACAGTAAGATCAGCAAAGACCGACCTCTTGGTGGAGAGAGGAGCATATGGGTTGTCATTTGGGTCAAAAGGCAGCCTTGGACATCATGATCTCTTCTTGGGGTAACACCTCTCCATGAGTATCCTGAAACTAAAGCCCGAGACTCCTGATTGGTTGTCCTTTGTCTCGCCATGGGCTAGACCTTCTCCTGCAAAACCTCCATAGAGTGATGGAGGCCCCACTTTCTGGGTGAGGGATTAAACAGTCAGAAATCCCCCTCTAGAAAAACCAGCTTCTGAGGGCTAGGCACAACATCAGATAAGGGAGCAAGTCAGTCAATGGCATCAGCTTAACCCTGCCCAGAAAGCTGTGCAGCCGACTCAGTACCAGGTGCCGAGGACTTCAAGCATACCCCTGACCGGAGGCTGTGAAAGATGGGAAGGCCATGAGGTAGAGTTCTTTGTGACAGTGAGGATCATGCTGACTCTCAACATGCCATTGCAAAACTAGGCCATGGCCTCTCCCTGTCCCTGCTGTGTCTGAAGATCACAGTGACTATTTACAGGCATGAAGACTTTGGAACTTGAGAGCGCAGCGAAGGGTTCACAAATGAGTGAGGGGGAACACCAGTCATAAACCAGTCATATACACACAGTTGCAGGGGGAACTCCTGGTACTTCTGTAGTCTAAACCCTCCCCTCAAAGGATCAGTATGGTGAGCACTATCCAGATACTGGTGTCTATAAAGAGACCAGTCTTTTTCCATCTTGAGCTGCCCCATAGTGCCACTGTGGCACAGACAAAGGGCCAAATCAAGGTAGAAACCGCCTGGCAGTTGATTTAGCATTCAGTCATTGTCCCTCTGAACCCCCAATCCAAGGGAAAGCATCCTCACTCTAGGATCAACGGAAAGGCAAGATTAAGATTGATCCAACCCTGCCCAGGCCAATGATCGATTCCACATAAACTCAAGGCAGGTCAAGGCGGCACTGTCAACATCATCGCCCATCTGCATGGAGGTGGACACATCTCCGTCACCCCCATCTATCAGTTTCCACTGATGGACCCCCCTCTCCTTACCTGGCCATGGAAGACAGAAAATTGTGCAAGTCTTTCTGTTACCAAATTCTTCCTCTTCTTCCCAAGCTGGGAAAAGACACAGAGAGTGGAGAGAAAAATGCAAATGAAACACGCACACACACACAATGGCTAGAAATCCTGATGTGGTCCTAAAGGAAGGTCGAGCATAGCAAGAAAACAAAGGCCAGGAACAACTATGCATTGACAGGAGTGTCCTGTTTCAGCGTTTTGCTGACTGAATGAAGACCATGGAAATGTAAAATGGTTTGCTGTTAAAGTAGTACATGTTGGAACTAAGCTGGCCATGAAATTCAACCAGAGCTGGCAAACAGGCCATAGCTTACATACAGTTGGCATAGTATGTGAACCATAGCTTTGTGTTTCAATTGCATCATGCATGCATATCACACAACACACACACACACACAGGCACGCATACACACACATGTGCACATGTGCATACATTTATGCGTATCCAGACACTCATGAAATAAAAACAAATATTTTAAGCATCCTAAAATACATGTAATGTATTTACATTCACAAAAACAAGGATCTGTACACTCAAAGAAACAAACAATACCCACATACAGATAGTGACTGTGCATTTACGCAAAACACCAAAGCAACATCAACATCCAACAATCTGATATTTCAAGCAAAAATCCCCACAGATGATCTTTGATGCTGAAATCTATAATATTCACGGTAATTTTATCATTACTAGGCATCAACAGCAGTCCCAGGACCCTGAATTATAAAACAAAACGACTCAAGATTGCAGTTTTTATCAAAGTTGACTTCTCAGCTCTCTCTCCTTCACGACTGAAAAACCTGCCAGTCAAAACTAACCTTTGCAATTCATACTGTAAACTTTTTGTGTGCCACACCAACTGGGGGACATTGCCCCATGGTTTTAAAGAATCCTTGCAGGGTGTACAAGCTGGGGAATTATTGACCCAGAGCCGCTTATATAAGGTGAAAATGAACATAGAGCATGCGCTGGAGATGTATTGACCCCTGGGCGCTTACACAGTGAAACGCACAGGCTGTATGAAGTGGGGCAGAAAGGATCCATATTCTGACCTTTCCTTCACCATGACTGCAAAGGCAACACAAAGACCAGCTGGTTGTATTCACTAATCAGATAATGATGACAGCTCGGATTATTACATACCTGGAAGTTTCCAGCAAGACAAAAAGTAGCCTCTTCTCAGTTTTCAGTTAGTTGGCCGATTTCAGTTTAGTTTCATGAGTTGATTGAGCAAGAACTTGAAGTGCGTGCGTGTGCACGTGTGTGTGTGTGTGTGTGTGTGTGCGCGCGCGCGTGCGTTAGTGTATGTGTGTGTGTGTGAAACAGGTCTGGAGGATATGTGATCTTGTTCTGCACCCAGACCTTAAGCGCATTGCAACTACTATTCTAAGGCCAAAATTCAAACACTTAACAAATCATGACTTTCTTCTCAGATATCTGAATGAGATACTTTCTGCACTACTTTCCTCTTTCTGATGGTGGGCGTTAATTTTTACACCTAGTAACATCTGTCTTTTTTCCCCCCCATGCACCTGAATACTGACATGGGTGGCAGTGACCGATTTTGGTTAAAATAGTTTAAAGTTCACAAATGGGGTGTCAGAGTGTGTTTACATGGGAGGCAAGTGGAGACAAGGCTGCCAGCCTCTGTGTCTGTGTGTGTGTGTGTGTGTGTGTGTGTGTGTGTGTGTGTGTTGTGTGTGTGTGTGTGTGTGTGTGTGAGTGTGTGTGTGTGTGTGTGTGTGTGTGTGTGTGTGTGTGCTCGCTCGCACGCGCGTGTGTGCATGTGTGTGGGGTGCACGTACACATGCTCCAGTGTCTGCGTGTATGTGCGTTCACTTGACTGTGAGTGAGTACACCTACCTATCTACAGACCTGTTCACCCTAAAAACTTATCAGTATACTTTCACAGTTTCAGCTAATATGAGTGTATTTTCTACAAAGCATGTGAATACATCTCCAAATTTTTTTTCGTAAAAGTCGTTAATAGGGGAAAATGGGGAAGGGATGGGAGGGGAAATTCATTTTAATCTGCAATCCCAGTGACAGCAGAAGGTTAAATGATCTTCCACTACGTGCAGTAGAACTAGAAATAGTTTCCAATAGTTCCCAGTACAAATTACTTTCAAATCTGATTCATCAGCATAGTTAGCACAAATTCATGCTCTCTCACCATTTTTTGTTGTTGATATATTTTCAGGGCCTGGAGTCCCCAATATTGTTCCAAAGTGTTCACATGCTCTAAAAGACTTTGACATAGCAAGAGGTGATTTTGCGCACAATGTTAGCGAAAGTTGTTGCTCTTTAGTCAAAATGCACCAAGACAACATCATGGCCACACAGTGTACATCATACTCCTCAAGAACTTAATTTCCAGATTTTTATCACTGACTTCTTTTTTTCCCCAGTTTGTCACATTCAGCACATTTCTGCCATATGAGTAAAAAAAAATTAAAAAAAAAAGCTGAAATTTTAAGTGTAAACAGGTCTGCTCTCTATCTGTTTATCTATCTATATATTTGTATATCTCTCTCTATCCCATGCACATCAGCAAAAAATACGTACACATATGTACACATACATGTGTAAGTGAAGATGTCCGCTTTTGATATTTCAGCCTCAGGTGTAACTAAGCCCAAAACGGACAGCAGAATGATTGCAATTACTACACAAACTCTGGCTGTCCTTCCCACTGGAGAAACATGCATGAAGAGTTAGGCAAAACAAAATCCAAACACCACCAACAAAGGTGATCGCTCACCTGCACTGTCCTTTAGGACAGGGTGTCAGGTTGAGGCGGTAGGCGATGGCGACATGGTCCAGGTCACCTGCTCTGTGTTCTGGACACTTTCCACCCACTGCCAGGCAGCCTTGTCCAGCTGCACCTTGCCCGGCATCCTGCTGTCTCATCATCAGACAGCAACTGGCATGATAACAGCTAGTAACAGGAATGACAACAACACTGTCCACCTCCTGTCTGTCTCATCATCAGACACACATCTGGCATGATAACAGTAACAGGAATGACAACAACACTGTCCACCTCCTGTCTGTCTCATCATCAGACAGCAACTGGCATGATAACAGCTAGTAACAGGAATGACAACAACACTGTCCACCTCCTGTCTGTCTCATCATCAGACAACATCTGGCAAGATAACAGTACAGAATGACAACAACACTGTCCACCTCCTGTCTGTCTCATCATCAGACAACATCTGGCAAGATAACAGTAACAGGAATGACAACAACACTGTCCACCTCCTGTCTGTCTCATCATCAGACAACATCTGGCATGATAACAGCTAGTAACAGGAATGACAACAGCACTGTCCACCTCCTGTCTGTCTCATCATCAGACAACATCTGGCAAGATAACAGTAACAGGAATGACAACAACACTGTCCACCTCCTGTCTGTCTCATCATCAGACAACATCTGGCAAGATAACAGTAACAGGAATGACAACAACACTGTCCACCTCCTGTCTGTCTCATCATCAGACAACATCTGGCATGATAACAGCTAGTAACAGGAATGACAACAACACTGTCCACCTCCTGTCTGTCTCATCATCAGACAACATCTGCAAGATAACAGTAACAGGAATGACAACAACACTGTCCACCTCCTGTCTGTCTCATCATCAGACAGCAACTGGCAAGATAACAGTAACAGGAGTGACAACAACACTGTCCACCTCCTGTCTGTCTCATCATCAGACAACATCTGGCAAGATAACAGTAACAGGAATGACAACAGCATTGTCCACCTCCTGTCTGTCTCATCATCAGACAACATCTGGCAAGATAACAGTAACAGGATGACAACAGCATTGTCCACCTCCTGTTTGTCTCAACATTAGGTAACATTCATGACAATGAAAAATTAGTAACAAGAATAATAAACAGTACCGTCCACCCATGCTGTCTGTCTCATCATCAGACACTGGTATAATAACAGCCTAGTAACAGGAACAGCACTGTCCACCTTCCTGTCTGTCTCAACATCTGATAACAAATGAACAATAATAACAACAGCCTAGTAACAGAATAATAACAGCATTGTCCACCATCCTGTCTCATCATCAGACAACAACTGTCATAACAACAGCCTAGTAACAGGAATATATACAGCCTAGTAACAGGAATACTAACAGCCTAGCAACAGGAGTACTAACAG
This sequence comes from Conus betulinus, assembly GCA_016801955.1. NCBI lineage: Eukaryota > Metazoa > Mollusca > Gastropoda > Neogastropoda > Conidae > Conus > Conus betulinus. The sequence goes on along the minus strand of JADBJO010007539.1, from coordinate 91,587 downwards.
CCTAGCAACAGGAATAATAAAGCCTAGTAACAGGAATAATAACAGCCTAGTAACAGAAATAACAGCAGCATTGTCCGCCTTCCTGTCTCATCATCAGACAACATTATAATAACAGCCTAGTAACATGAATAATAACAGCACTGTCCACCTTCCAGTCTATTTGAACACCAGATAACAACAATTATAATAATAGTATAGCTGCCAACCTTCTGGATTCAACATTTGGGAACCAGAGGATGAAAGGGCATAGGGATGGGCTGAAGAGGGGGCACTTCAGCTTTTGACTGAAAACATTTCTAACCCCCCTTATGTTTCAGCTGACAAGTGTGGGGGATTAAAAGGAAAATATATTTTCTATACATACATTACAATTGCCAACATCAACATAAGATCATTCTGCTTTATTCTGTAATTGTCATAGCCAACAAGGCATCATCATGCGTGACCTTTCACCATGTGGAATCCTGGCATCATCTTGTTGTAGTACAGTATGTACCAGCCAAATGCTGCTGTAAAAAAAAAGTCAAAAAGCAAGTACACACTGGTTTAAGATTCTACCTGAAATTGTATAAAGATTAAAACTCTTCTGCATGGCTGTTCCATGTTTCCACACAATACACTGTGCCGGACAAAAAGACTTGAGAGCAGAGGCATTAGCACAAGACAACTTATCATGTAATATGTATGCAGATTGACTGTGGTCCTATGAGATTGTGAAGTTATACCACTTACCTAGCATACATATATCATGTGTTCTATTCATTGTTTTCTTTCAGTTTGTATCTTTTTTCCTTGTTTCTTTTTTCCATCAATAGATCTGATCAATAAAACAGTATGTGATGCATGAAGGAAAAACTCACTCAATGCCCCTTCATATCTGCATGTCAGAAGACATATCTCAGAACAAAGAAACTCTCGGGACAACTGGACGGCAGATGGTCTTCAAAGCCTCCTGCCTATATGTTCCAACCCTTCACCCCTTCTTCATCAAAGCATCTACCACTATTGTTGTGATGGTTCTGATACGCAACTATGTGGGAACAGTTCCAATAATAATAGGCAGGTCATTGTTGCCCAGAGTGTTGCTGACTCTGCGAGACCAGGTGGGAAAACATAGGGCACGCAGGGGAAGACATGGGACACATGGGGGTGGAGCAGGGAAGAAGGGGTGTCAATGGGAATAGGTATGTGGGGATGGAAGGGTAAGGAAGGGGGAGCAGGAGTAAGAGAAGTGCATGGGACTGTTAGATCCAGGTTTTGAACACTTTCACTCAAGCTGATGTTCTTGTCTTGGATAGAAGAGAGTTCCAGACAACAGTTATCCAAGGAAGGTGAACTCCCAGTAATTGGTTTTGCAGATGGGAAGAATGAGCTGGGTTTTTTTTTTCATGGCTCCTTACGAGACCTTGCACTCAAGGGGGCACAGCTTTTTTTCCAGGTCATGAATCCTGGATGAACTTCTGCTGTTGCCTTGTGTGTGTGTGTGTGTGTGTGTGTGTGTGTGTGTGTGTGTGTGTGTGTGACTGTGTCCCTAGTGTTGCTTATATCGGCTCAGCTGGTAGAGTGCCGGACTCATAATCATGATAATCCTGGAGTTTCGGGTTCGATCTCATCTGGGTTTTTTCGGTACAGGGAATTTTTCCCTCAAGAGTTAACATTGGTTCAGAATCCATTTCCCATAACTTCATTCAAATGACATTATAAACAGTTCGCACCATGAACACACACATAACGTCTTGCACACACATACAATCTCATCACCAACTTTCAGAAGAGAACAGTTTGGCATTGGTATGGATGACATGTTACGCACAGCATGCATCCTGCTTAAAAGATCAAAAGAATGAAGGAAACTGAGTGAAAGATGTTGACTGAATGACATGGGAAACAACTGAATTAAGCACCAGCAGGCAGCTCTTCACTCAACTCTACCCAGTAGACAACCTGTTGTGTACACAAGAGTGTAGACTGTAAAACATTTAGAGCTTGGTTTCTGAGGATATGCACTATATAAGTACTCTTAGTAAAAATAACAATTATATCAATAATTACGATAACAATAATGTGATCAATATTATAATGATCAATATCATTAGACAATATCTAAGAGGCATTGTAACAAAAATAAAAACAAATCAAAACAAAAGCGAACACATATACATGTATACTTGACAAAGCTCAAGTTTAGTCAACCTGAATCTATAAACTCAACTTCGACACCTCCTATTGGAATACTAGTATCCTTTTGGTCAAGTTCTACAGCTAAATTAGTTAAAATTTGCCAGCTTGTATGTTTATATGGCATATTTGTGAAATTTTCTGGTAGTTTTCTAACAAAATTTAATATTCTCTATACACATGGGTCAATGCAACCATTTGAACGGCTTGTCTATAGATGCATACTGACCGTCTTGTCTGCCTGGCTGCTCCCGCATTTTTTATCAGTTTATAGGCCTGTTACTCCTTGCTGACTTCCCACACAATTTTAATCAATTAGACAACATACATTACAGGCCTATTACTTCCAAAATGGTCTGTTTGCTTGTGCATCCTTTTAAAGAGCTGCAATTTTCAATTACATTGGTCATATTGATCAACAGTCCATATTCGTTACAACAGATGATGACTTTTTTTTTACTAGTTGCAAGGTATTCTCAAGTTTGATAGACACAGCCACAAAAAAGAACATGAGCAAAACCTTCACTGTTTTCATCTGACTGATGGTCTTGCCTCAGTGTTAAATGCGCTTAGTCTGGCCAGCAGTCAGTGCATCAGGATCAAAATCAGGATTTGGGGCATTGTATTAAACGACTCAGCCTATTCAGGCTTTTTACAGCCCTTCTATTTGGTGTCTGTTGGTCTAGTCATTGACTAGCTCAGTCTTATTTAACCATCAAAGTCATATCTTATTTAGTTATTGATTCATGTTTATCTATGAGGTTCTTGAATGTATTTACTACTAGGTGTATGTTTGATGTTAGTTATTGATTTGTTCCAACAATTGGTTACTCAGTTACATAAATTTTCTCAAATTAGTTCTGGAATATTGTTAGAATATCTTATCTTCACAGTGTCTTTTAGCTTTAATATGTGAAGTACAAAAAAAGCATGCTTTGTCAATATCATCAAAATCATTAAATATACGTCTGAATCAAGTCCCCTCATTCTTCTTGCTTTAAGCATACGAAATTGTAAATATTCAATCTTTCTTGGTTTGAGTAATCCTTTATCATATGGATCATCTTTGTTGCTCTTCTTTGAACCTTTTTCTAGGGCAACTGATTGTCTCTTTAGCATTGGATACCATACAGTATTGCCATATTCTAGAATGGGTCTAACTAATGTCTTATACAATTGTAAGAAACTGTCCTTTTCTGTAAATGTAGAGGCTCTTTTTATTATCCCAATCATTCTGTTTGCCTTGTTAATGATATTTGTAATATGTTTGTCAAATAGCAAGTTTTTGCAAAGTCACACCTAGGTCTTTTTCGTCCTCAAATTTTGATACTTTTATTTCCTTGTCCCCAATTTTCATTACATAATCATTTTGTGGGTTTGATTTTCCAATATGAAGTACTTTACACTTTTCTGCATTAAAATACAGGTTTCAAGTATCAGACCACTGTACTGATGTTTCAACATCCTTTTGTAATTTCTAATGCAATTTCAGAGAATTGTGAATTTTTTGTTGTTGTTGTTGTCATCTGCACTATTACATGTACCCTTTAGTTCAACAGGGAGATCATTTATAAACACTGTTATTGATACTGGTCCCAAAATACTGCCTTGTGGTATTCCACTAATAACATCGGCACTACAAGAGAAGGGAACTACCAATCCTTTTGAGGGTTTTTTTTTTTTTTTTTTTTTTTTTTCGTATACAAAGTCTCTAACCTAACCACTTATATTGCCTACTATTCCATAAGACTCCAATTTCTTTAATAGTCTTTCATATGGTACCGAGTCAAATTCCTTGTAAAGTCTTCCATCACTTCTAGAAGTTGAGTCACACAAGATCTTTTTTATGAAATCCATGCTGGCACTCAGCATATAATTCATTTTCTGTCATTTGTTGAACAGTAGCTCCGTAATAAATGATTCTAACATTTTACATGTAGTGCATGTTAAACTCACTGGTCTACAGTTCTCTGTGTCTGTTTTCAAACCTTTTTTTGAATATTGGTATAATTGTAGCCGTTTTCCAATCTGAAGGCACTATCATCTCTTCACAGATTTTAATAAAGAGTATATATATATATATATATATATATAGCGGGATGGCAATCACCTCATTCAGCTCTTTCAGTAGTCTTGATGGAATGGCATCAGGACCACGTGCCTTATTTGGGTTCAGAGATGAATGTTTCTTTCTTAGTTATTCCACAGAAATGTCTACTTTTTTCCCAAAATTATACTTTTTGACCTTGAAGCTGGACTTACAGTGGGTATACCATGATATCTTCTCTTTTGAATACACTAGAAAAAAATGTGTTACAAATATCTGCCTTCCCACTATCTGTCCCTACTTGTGTCACACAGTTACTAAAGGACTCACTCCTGTATTCCTCTAAAGTTGTTTTTTGATTGTACATATCTCCAGAAAGCTTTCAGGTTATTTTTACATTCCTTAGGAAGCTTCTTTTCTATTTTTTTTTGTTTTGTTTTGTTTTTACTCCTCTTATTTTTTTGTTATAAGCACTGCATGCTTCAATATACTTTTGATTATGTTTTCTCTGCTTAGTGACAAAAAACTTTTGGAACACATTTTTTTTTTTTTCACAAATTTCATTTTTTTTTTGTATTCATCCACTTTTTTTCTGTTTTTTAAATTATTCTTAATAATTTGTTTTGGAACATTTTTTTTTCTATTTCAGAATTTTAAGTATTTCTAATTTCCCTCCAGCACTGTTCTACACTAAGATCATTGAGCTTAACGTTAGCCATCAAATTTACTCTGAATTTTGATAGAGGAAAAAAAAGGTGGAGGGAAATCATGACTAAAAAGGCCAGTGAATACCGAAAGTAGGGGTCCCGTAAATTTCAGGCCTGCCAAGTAACTTTCAGAATTTTTTTTTTTTAATTTGACTGCGAGATTCACAATCAGAGCACCTGCTCTATCTAAAGCTGTTTTACTGAGAGGAGTGACATTCGGAAGTCTGACTAATCAAGATTCTCTTGGATGCAGCAGCATTTGTTCGATTCGTCCGGCACAGGACCTGAAAACAGGAAACTAATAGACAAAGCTGGAACTTTACCAATTTTATGTCACTCCGCAGTCACTCAGTCGGTGTCGACGCTGTCACACCGAACTATCTTCACCAACAATTTCGGAAGTGGATAAGCTGAATCGGTTTAGCTAAGGTTGTCCATGCAGTTATACAATTTACGTTAATTTGTAAGCACACATCCTTTTGCCAAACATCTGTTTGAAAAAAAAATATATAGTCTGCACAATGTTCGATGTAAGAAGATTCCGGCGTCAACGCGCCTTTGAACTAAAGGTGTCTTGGAGTTGTGTACCTTGGTTGCAAACTTCCGGATAGCCGAGTTATTGTTCTTTCGATTGTACGAACTAACCAATACCTCAACCCAGCCACACGCACTCTCATTTCTCTTATTTCTTACGAATCACTGGGGCCCTTCCTGTTATAATAGCTAGCCAAGTTGGACATCCGTCAAAAAGCGACTTGGTTTTGTGGCATCCACCATCCCCAAAGTGCAAGTTCCCCGTTCCAACCCTTAGGAGGGGGGGGGGGGGGGGGGGGGGGGGGGGGGGGGGGGGGGGAGGGGACTTAGTCCACAGCCCGAGAAAAATGCATAAGAGTGACTTTATGACCTGGATACGGCCTGGCCACCTAACAGTGTCAGGAGCTCACGACCGAACCACTTGTCAAAAGTGTTGGGTAGCGGTGGGGTGATGCCTCTCTGTAGACATTTTACTGTGAAGCTGTCCGTTTATGCTAATCAGATATGTAGGTAGATAATTGACTTTGGTGGGAAATAGTCCGGAGGTTATCCACGGGAACTTACGACCAGACGACTTACTATTGGGAAAAACCATTTTCATGGGTTCCTTTGCATTGGTCCCCACTTCCTCTTACTTTCCTCTTGTGCCACAAATGAAAGGTGCTCTGGGGATCACCAAAAGGACCATCAGCACTAACCCAGTCCATTGAGTATGAATGCACGGGAAATCCACTTGGGACTACTCATGAGTCTCTGGGAGAAATTCTGCATTGTGCATAATGTAAGATTCACGAGATGAAAATAGGCTGTATGAAGACGCTGGTGAATGGAAAGCTGAATTCTGCGCTAGGAAAGCCATCCAGTTTACAATTCAAGCTACAGTGTGAAGGACTTAGATGCGGAAATTGTAAAGACTCACGATGCCAGCTCCAGAAACTCTGCTTGTTATCAGCAGGTGCACAAGAGGAACGGGAGAACTAAGAAGAACATATAATCCACGTACTGAATGAACTAATGGGAAAACAGCACTCCGGATCACAAACTAACCACATGTCATTCTATATGCAACCTCTATGAACACCCATGGAATGAAACAAACAACACTGATATACCTAAAAAAATCCACACGCCGATGAGAGATGGAAAACATCCTACAGAAAAAGAAGAATTGCGACCAGCTGCCGTGGCTATCTGGTTAGCATCATGGACTCTCAGCTGAGAGGTCGTGGGTTCGATTCCCATCAGAGCAATTTGTGAGATTTTTCTGCCCCAACCAGCTCCTACCCAGAGTTGTCTTTGCTACAGGCACAGTTGGGAAGACTGGGACCACACAGTCGAGTTTCAAGGACTTAATGTATGCCTCTCTGAGAATGTTGCTCAAATTTCCTTACCTGTCTTTATGTCTTGGACCTGGTTGATGTCGAGATATGTTATGAAAGTAAGCGAGGGTACAGCGCTGTCATGTAGTTTCCGACTGGAATGGGAATCTGTGGCATCATTTTCATCATCCTCATCATTGCTCAGCATAAAAAAAAATGTCTCGAATTCTGTGGCCCTTCATGTGCTGCTCTCATGGTGACCTCATTTTGATATCCTTTTTATGCCTATGGCTTTGGTTTGATTCTCTTGAGTTCACTAGTATCGGTAAATTCATGTGGGCTGTCGTTGGAGGGATATGGTGGCACCCGCCGGAGGAGGAGCTACTTTTGTCAGCTCAGCGACTAAGCAATTATTGTCATCAGTTGGGGGGCGTAGTAGGTGGTGATCTGCGTACGTTGGATCAGAACAGACGCCACTGAACACTACCGAAGTGACTCAGCAGCAGGGTAGTGATTCCTCCATTGGGCTGCTTCTTGACGATTTGACATTGACAGCTCCCCGTGGACTGCCGGTGCCGGAGCTGTGGCAGGACGGGCTGAGGATGTGGGTCGGAATGAGTGGTGTGGGTGCAATGTCACGTATGTGACACAGAAGATGGGATTTAGAGAAAATATGGAATTGCAAGAAAGGAATGAAGGTTGCCACAGAAGCTGAGGGGGAAAAATGACCAGAGAAGCTCAGGTAAGACCTGAAAGCACGGCACAATGCATCGGCAAAGCAGAATCAGTAGGAAGAAAAAGAAGCAAAAACATTCGTCAGAGACCCCTCACAGATCGCCAGGAAACTATTCGAGAAGTCAAGGTTTAGTGCAGTCCGCAGTGCCAAAAAGGAACGAACACTGGTGAGGTAAAGAAAGTAGTTAACATAGTCAGAGCCAAATAATTGCGTGGACCCAGTGGAAAACACTATCTGCTGTGTGATAAATATCTCAGTGTCTTTGAGTGGCTCCACAAACTAAGATCAGCTTAGGGGAACTTGGAGATCAACAAGCAGTGGACGATAGCTTATGGAGTGTACGTTCTCAAAGAGCAAAACCTGGGTGACATAACCACTTCAGACCATTATCACTTCTGAATGTGTTTGGAAACTTCTTCTCTATATCACTGCAGCAAGGCTGACTAAATGTCTCCATGATATGGGCTGCAATACGATGAACAAAGGTAGAGAAAGGGACTTCGACGTAAATTGTCTCGATCTGGCAAATTGATATGGATCAGTTCCTCATAAAACGATTCAGCAGGATGTATTAAGTCTTAAAGAACATCCGAGAAATGCCGAGGAACTATTCTTAAGATTTGTTGATCAGATTCTCCACAAAAAAGTATACCCTGGATCAGCCTAAAAGCTGGCATACCAACATGATTCGTCTAGCCATTGGGATGTATTAGATCTCGATAAACATCCAAGAAATGTTGAAGGAGTATTTCCAAGACTTCTCTCATTGAGGTTCTCCACACAGAAATACAAAGCAGACTGCATCAGCCTGGAAGTAACCATAGAAATGGGCTGTGCATTTTCTCCAAAAACTCTTTGAGTTTGCAATAGAGATCATCTTGTATACAGCCATGAATAGTAGAGATTCAGTAAACCTCTGGAATGGATACCAACTGCCCCTTCTATAAACTGTTATTGGTGACACAATGGTCTTTTCCAGCAAGGAAGATGAAACACACGCAAAAACTTGTTCAAGAAGTGATCACGGACAGACTGGAATTACCCGAAGACTTCCAGTTTGACCGAGTTCATCTAATGAATTCTAAGCCACATAACAAATAACTGCCCGCTGTCCCTTCTTCAAATAAAAACTAGTTCTCCGGACAAAATCTAAGTTGCATGGTAGTGGAATATTTGTTAGTGAAGATTATCCTTTACGCGTGCGGTTGATCAAAAGAAAACTTGGGCCACATATGAAATCGGAAAAAAAATCAGAACAAGAAAGTGTCGATGATTTATGATCATCTTGACATCGAATGGAAAAAAAAATTGGCCTCGATGGCAAAGACAGGCTTGTTCTGATGAAATAGAGGTCTAGCCGGCCCTGTGGCACAAAATTGTCCCGCCATCGTTTATGTATCTCATGTCCCATTTAGATTCACGCGCTGTGAGTTGGATGGGTGTGTGTATGTGAACTGTGTGAACATGAATTCCCCTGGCAATGTTAAATCCATGCTGGTTGACTGTCATGTGTGTTGCAGCGAATAGAACATGGATATTAAACGTCAAATTCTGATAAAATCATGTCAGTTGACATGTTGAATGTACATATGATTATAGATGGTCCCGGAAATAATTTTGTGTTCAGAACAGAAAAAACTTTGTTTTCAATGTTAAATATGATCCTCCTGTAAATGTACATAGTGGTGGGGGTGATAGAGACTCCTTCTAGCCGTCACAATATTTTGAAGCCCAAAAATGTGGGGTGATTGTGCGTCCCCTCTATCCTCCTCCCCTCACTTTTAAACGAAACCGGAGGATGAAGAATACCCCATTTTAAAAAAATCAGGGAAACAAGAGTCCCACCACACCCCACTCCTGCTTTAAGAAACATTTTGAACAGACCTTGCCCCATCCCGCTTTTATGAACATCTGGAAGATAAGTGGCCTCCTATTCACCACCACCCCTTCGCCCCCATTTTGAAACTTTGGAAACCTTGATGAATTCATCCCCAACCCCCAGCCCCTTATCCCACCTACGCTTCTTTAAATATTTGGAAGACTGCAAGTCATGTCCATTCAAGCTATCCCCTCCACCCGCGCGCAAACTTTTCCGACGTCGCTGAACTCGATGTACCTTAAGTTGTGATTAAGCTAACAGACGTGGTAAAAACAACAACAACAACAACAACAACAAAACTCTTCTCTCAGGCGCGGTCTTCCAGATCCTCTATTTTTCGGAACTGGTGTCAGGGAGGGGTGGCTGGGGGGGAGGGGGATGGGGAGAGGAGCGGCTGCTGTTTCCCTGTGCTGTATTTGAGGCTTAGCTTCCTCGCGCCGGGGCTATACAACATAGAGGCGCATCCCCTGGTTGGTGGATAGGGGATCTCCCAAGCCTTGCACTTGTGGGGAGGGGGGGGGGGGGGGGGGGGGGGATGCATTGGATAATACAGAAGCAGAAGAGCCGCGAACCATCATAACCTATGAGAAGGAAAACTTGAGTTCAAAGCCGCACTGTCTGGTGTACGCTAAACCCGTATAAACAGGGTAACCAGACAAACCTTAAACCATATTTCTGCTCTGAAGTCGGAATGTGTCGGCTGAGGCCAGCGGGCAGACCTCCTGCTGAGTCACAAGCACAGACAAAGACCAGACACTACGTTTCTAACCCAATAATTATGGCAATGCAGACTGACATTCGACGGTATGGTATAGTTCTGCAGGCGGTGACAGCGCCGAACCTCCAGCCTCAAAGGGGCCCAGCCACAGCGACTGGAGAACGTGGCCCAGGTTCTGGTCAGGGAGAAGCTATGGGGACTGGGGGGGGTCGCTGCGGCGGACTGCAGACTTCGCCTTACTAACCGGATTGAGCATCTACTATGGCCGGGAATGCCAGAGAAAGAAAGAAAGAGAAAGAAAGAGTCTTAGCTTCTGTCAACAGAATCAGATGTAGGGCTAGGCCTGTATATGCATTCCATCGGAATAAGTTGTAAATCCTCAGTTTCAGACTGACATTTAAGTAACAATTTTTGTTGTTGTTATTGTTATTTCCTGCCATTTAAACTGTTGTTTTTAAAAAAAATGAGATACTGACGTTCGGAAAAAATGCAGCAGATTACTGATTTGATCAGCCTTTTTGCGATGAAGTATTACACCATGATCTGGATTTCGTCTTGCAACATGATTATGAAGAAAAAAAAAAAAAGTGTGTGTGTGTGTGTGGGGGGGGGGGGGGGGGGGGGGGGAGGAGGAGGGGAGGGCACATGCATTTTTGTTGTTGTTGTGTTTTGGTTTTGTTTAGTCGCCTGTTGCAATGCACATTTAATCCGATTCATCGGCTTGCACAAACATGTGCATCATAGACCCACATTGTGGCCTACAAATGACGGGCGAATTTTTGTCATCGGCTAGTTGCCAGTCTTCAAGAAGTTTACCAACTTGGCATAGCCTACACAATTCTTTGAAATTATCCGACTAACAGACGGGGATATTGAGCAAAGATTAAAGTTGAAACGGCAAGTCATTAACTCAGCTTCTCAACATTTAAAATCCATTGCATCTTCGATCACATGAGAGGAGTGGTGTGTGTGTGTGTGTGTGTGTGTGTGGGGTGGGGGGGGGGGGGGGGGGGGGGGGGGGCATTTAAGATGTGGCCCTGATTTTGTCCACAACTGAGTGTGGAATACATTCTTTTCAGAGCTAGCTTTTTAAGAAATAATAATAAGCAAAAAGGGGGAAATGAGTACGCCCCTTCCCCCTCAGGTAATTCGAGAGTTGTTGATTTTAATTCATTTATACTTTTTGTTTTTCGTTTCATACCGTGGTGGTTGTCAGAAAACTTCTTCCCGAGAATGTTTTCAATGTCTTAACATAGCAGTTCGGCCGTGCTCATCCACTGGCGACTGTTAGTGTTACATGCCCTGCACAGTTAGCCGTACATCCGGCATGTAGCCGTACATCCGGGCATGTAACAGTTGTTCGAAAATAAAACACACTGAACATAACAGAAGACACTTTGTCGTCGACCAAAACGAAAACAAACCACCATAGAAAAACTGTTTACCGTTGCTAAATCTTTTTAATCTTTTCACATGGGAGAGCTCAAAATGAAACAATTGCGCATGTGCATAAATATATTCATACGCATGCACGAGCACATATATAAGACTGAAAAAGCGCCACACACGATCCACAACATTCTCCCCACCTTAGAGTCTTCTAAGACTCCAACAAGAATATTTCTAATGATAGCCATAATTTTTTTTTCAGAATGCGTACACCTACCACTTACTAGTTCATATTATTTGTTAATGAACTCGATGAATATCAAGGCAGTGTCTGGCTTTATGGATGCACCATTAAAATAAACTAAAAGGTTATTTTCATACCATCAAGTCTTTGGTTCCACACCATATCAAGTCTCATGGTAAGTCTTGTTTCCACACCACATCAAGTAGTGGAAAAAATCAGGAGATGAAGCCCTCCAGTGCCAGTTTAAAACACTAAAAAGATAAGTGCAGAAACGATCTGGCGCCAATACTGGAAGTACATGGACGAGGAACTGATATATGAAGACAACTCAGAAAACACCCAAAAAGAAGTTCTGGAGTTTCATCAAGTCCAGACGGACGGAGGGGACCAGAGTCTCCCCACTGAAAGATGGAGGGAAACTGATCACAGACCCACAGAAAAAAAGCAGAACTCCTCAACAAACAGTTTCAGTCTGTGTCAGCCCCCAAGACAAAATCACCCCTGAGCAATTCAATCTATGTTGCCCCCCAAACCCACACTCCCCCCAATACCCAGACTGTGAAGACGTCAACATCACAGAAACAGGAGTGAGAAAGCTACTGCATGGCCTCAGTGAGGCCAAAGCATGTGGACCTGACAACATTACCCCACAACTCTTGAAAAACCGTAGCGGATGAAACAGCCCCAGCACTCACCCTCCTGTTCCGTTGCTTATGCAACTCCAGACAAGTGCCAAGTGATTGGAAACAGGCCCACATCACCCCTGTCTTAAAAAGGGTGAGAAGTACAAACCATCAAACTACCACCGTATCTCACTGATGTGCATCGCATGCAAAATGATGGAGCATATCCTCACCAGCCACATCATGACACACGCAGAGAAGCACAACAGCCTGTGCCACCAGCAACATGGCTTCAGGCGCGGACGTTCGTGTGAGATCCAGCTGATAGCGTACGTGGATGAAATCACTGAAGAGATCATGAGAGGTCATCAAGAGGACACAATCGTACTCGACTTCTCCAAACATTCGATAAAGTCAGCCATACCCTCCTCATCCACAAACTCCGTCGCTATGGAATCAAAGGACGAACAAATGCTTGGATAGAAAACTTCCTCACAGACAAACAACAAGCAGTGCTGGCAGAAGGACAAAGGTCGTCGTACGTCCCTGTAGACTCAGCAGTTCCCAAAGGAGGACCAAGCCTATTTCTTTATTACATTAATGACCTCCCGGCGGGGATCAGCTCCAAAGTCCGCCTGTTCGCAGATGACACGATGTGCAGCCACACAATAAAGAAAGCATCCGACCAACAGACACTACAAAACGACCTTGACACTGACAAAGTGGGAAGAGCAGTGGTCCATGAGCTTCCATCCAGAAAAGTGCTCAACACCGAGTGCTAGACGGGCGACAGAACAAACTTCAACCTGTGTACAAACTTCATGGACACACTCTAGAAGTTGTGACCTCAACCAAATACCTAGGGGTCGCGATCCAAGACGACCAAAAATGGGGATCCCACATTGAGATGATCACCGCAAAAGCCAGCAAAACCCTTGGCTTCCTTAGACGAAACCTCAAAATCGGAAACAAGAAGATGAAAGAAACTGCATACAAAACCCTTGTTCGACCGATTGTTGAGTACGCGTCATGCGTTTGGGACCCCCATACCAGCAAAAGTTTCAAAAGTTCCAGGCCCTTGACCCAATGTAAGAACCTGTCTTTCAACTCTTCTGGCAAAACTTGATCCTAAGATAATCCAAACCTCCAAAGTTCTTGGAACAAACATTTGGCTTTCATGGTGAAAGGAATGAGAAAACCCAAAGAATCAACAGCCTTGAAATGAGACTCTGTACAGCTCTTTTAGTGACACATAAGTCCTTTGAAACTTCTAGGCCATCAAAGGAAAAACAATCCTCAGAAGTTAAACCAAAGCATTCCCAGGACCTTGAAAGATTCTGTTTCAACAGTCGTATCTTGAAACTCCCTACACAACAAATCAGCAACTTTTTCACTGTTTGAAACCCACTTTGCCAGAGGCATTTTGGCCTGACCCATTATCTGATCAGCTTCCTGAACCATCTCACAGGCTTCAGAATCATTGTCACAACCAGACAGCCAATCATCCATGTACAAATTTTCTAACAGCTCATTTATTCACACGAGATGATGGATACTGTGATAAATGTTTCAGAGTAGCTTTCAGAAGAAAAGGACTACTTTCGTTTCCAAATGGCACACGAACAAATCTCATCATTCTAATGGAACCTTTATCATTCCAAAGGAATCTGTGAACATTTTGATCCTCAGGACACATTTGAATCTGCAGGAATGCTTTTACTATATCTGCAGTCAGAGCAACCTTTCAACACCGGAACTGCAACAAAATTCCTGGCAAACCTGGGAACAAGTTAGGACTAGTGCTCATACAGTCATTCAAGGATACTCCATTCAAACCTTTCATGGAAGCATCAAAAACAGGGCGCACCTTTGTAGTTAGACTAGACTCTTTAACTACTGGACGATGTGGCAAATAAAACACAGGGTTTGAACATACAACCTCATCCTCAGGAATACCATCCATCAACATATCAGAGATGACTTCATGATACCTGGACTCTAACTCTGGATTTTTGCTGAGACGATGAGCTGCATAGTTTAAACGAGACATGGCTAGCTTTTCATTGTTCAGAAGTGAAGATTTCATTTCTTCACTCTTCCACGGAAGGGACACAACATACCTTCCTTCTGATGACTGGATAGACTTGTAAGAACATCCAACACAGGCTCAACTAAAATGGGATGCTTTCCCTGTATCCCTATTGTTTCCAAGTCCCACATGCTTTTCAAAGAAGATTCAGATATTTGTGAACAAAACAGTTGATGAGAGATGATTACACTTACAGGGCTGGAAAGAGACTTATCTCCAGGTACTGGACCAGACAGTACCCCAACCAAACACTGAACATTGAGCAACCAAACCTTCTGACAAAAAAATAATCTCACTGGTCATTAACTTCCAGTAGGCAGCAAGCCAATCAAAATGTCTACTTTCATTTCTTTACCCTCAGGGACATCACAAAATTCTATGTCCTTTCCCAAAGGAGACAACATGCTCTGGGACACTGACGGACGGCTCAGAGGGACACAGACAGTAGGGATTTCTGTGGCCCTCAAAGCGACAGCATTCCCAACAAGCCCTTGCAAACGCATATTATACACATTTCTACATTCAACACTGCTTGTTTCATTGCTGCCAAAAGCTGCATATGCAAGATCATGAGACCCAACCCATTCAGGCCCAATCTTATTAACAAGTTGACTGGAAACAAGATTTGTCAGACCCAGTATCAAACAAAACAATGGCTTCAGCTACACCTGCTTGGCCATATACAGAAACATTAGCAGTTTGCAGCAAAACATGTTTACATTTTTCAGAAACAGTGTTAACACTAGACACATTCACCCTACCAAGAGAGGCATCTGGTGTGTGCTGTGGTATCATGGGAGGAACAACCTTGTTTAGGTACACACAACAAAGCATGATGTTTTCCCCTGCATTTTGGGCACGTAGCACGACATCTACTGAACAAATGACCTTTCGGTGTTGTTAAACAACGAAAAACATGCCCCCACACTCTTTAAAATGTCTTTTCTATTTTCAATTGGAGCCTTGGTAAGATTAAACATTGTTCGAACTGATGTCCAGGAAGTTTACAAAGAATGTATGCAGGTCTGCTAGGTCTGGTCCCCGCAACAGAATGTAACGCCGAACAGGTATAGCCACAGGTTGGGCTTCACTGACACTGACAGGTTTTTCAGAGGTTCCAGGACGGGTCTCGAAGGTCTGCGATCGTTCTCGCCGTTCGATCTCCTGCTGAAGAAATTGTAGTAGAAACTGCAGGTCACCTTCTCGTTGATCACCGTCTCTGGCCCACTCCAAACGCAGCTCCAAAGGAAGACGAGACAAGATGAGAGGCGTTAAAAAACACACCATACTGTTGACCCGGAATACCCAGGGTTTCCAGACTTCAAACACGTGTTAAAAGACTGTCAAACATTTTCCACAGAACAGGCACTTTGGGTTAACAAGGGACTTCAATGGACAACAGCTCTTGAATACGTGAAAAAATAATGATTTCTTTTCTTCCAAAACGCTGTTTAAGAATGTCACAGGCAGCCTTGTAATTTCCACCAGAAAGTGAAAGTCCTTCAATGGCAGCTTTGGCTTCACCTTTCAACAGTGACCAAAGGTATGAAAATTTGGATACATCCAGCAAATCAGACTCATCTACAACAACCTGAAACTGCTCCCAGAATGATATCCAGGAGGTGACATCACCTGAAAAGGTTGGCAGCTCTAATCTTGGTAACTTTGCCTCTACATGATTTGATGCTGCTACACTGGAACTAGATTTTTCTTAATTTCAGCTGATGAAGACAGAAGTTCAGCTGCTTTCAAACGTATTATTCTGGCATTTTCTCTAAACTCTGCCGCCTTGACGATGTCACTGAATCTCAAATATATCAAGCTCAAATTCAACATTAGCCTGTGCTTCATCCAAGTTATACACATGTCTGTCAAACTCTTCCACTGCATGTTAATTCAACAAGATTAATAATAGAAGCTGAACTAACGAGTCAACCAACTTCTTGCAGCTGCACACAACTTTAGAACAGTCTTCAATTTATCACATATGTTTACGATGCACTTGTATTCCACAAATCCAAAGTCACTGAGCGAAAGAAACCGTTAGATGACTTACGTACTCAAGTCACCAAAACCGACGATCCACTTATAAATCACAAATCCAAAGTTACTGAGTAAAAGAAACCGTTAGATGATTCACGTACCCAGTCACCAAAACCAAAAATGAGCAACGTCACATAAAACTATTAAAAAACAGTTTTTTCTCCACAAAATTAAACTAATACCAGCTGCACACACAGCAGAGGCATCTTATCCCGAGTTTCCGGCACCAAAAATTTATGTTCGAAACACACTGAACATAACAGAAGATACAATACTTTGTCTTCGACCAAAACGAAAACAAACCACCACAAACGCTTTAAATAAATAACTTGACAAATGTCTCCTTTCTAGAAAAGGAGACATTTGTCAAGTTATTTAAAGCATTTGTTAGGCCCCATCTCGAATACGCTAATGTAATTTGGAGTCCCCATCTCAAGAGACAGTAAAAAAATAATAGAAATGTACAAAGGCGAGCTACTAAACTCCTGAAAGAGTGTAGTAATTTAAACTATAAAGAAAGATTATATTATCTCCAATTACACCCACTGAAAGGAGGGAGGATCAGAGAGACCTAATCAGTTTTTCAAAATATTCCATAATTATGATGATGTTAATGTGCATGCGCTTTTCTAATTCTCAGAAGTGGGTTGCACGAGAAATAATGAAGGCAAGATTTTTATCAGTCATTGCCATACTAACAAAAGGATCAGGATCAGGATCAGGATCAGGTGCGTTGTATCAAAAAACAACTTAGCCTATTTAGGCTTTGTACGCCCCTTCTGTATGTATATATTTTTTTTTTCTCGTGACTGTTGGTCCAGTCATAGGTTGGCTCAGTCCTATTATCCATCAAATTCACATCTAATTTTAGTTTAATAATTCATGTTTATCTATGAGGTTCCTGAAAACATTAATACTAGGTGCACGTTTGATGTTAACTGTTAGTTCGTTCAAAAAACTGGTTACTCTATTAGGTGTTAGTTCATTCCAAAAACTGGTTACTCTATAAGTAAAGGTTAATTTTCTCAAATTAGTTCTGAATATTGTTTAAATATCTTATCTCACTGTTCCTTGTAAATTCTTCTGTGGAGTACAAAAAAGCATGCTTTATCAACATCATCAATTCCATTAAATATCTTGTATGCTTGAATCAAGTCTCCTCTTATTCTTCTTGCCTTAAGTGTTG
This sequence comes from Conus betulinus, assembly GCA_016801955.1. Classification (NCBI taxonomy): domain Eukaryota; kingdom Metazoa; phylum Mollusca; class Gastropoda; order Neogastropoda; family Conidae; genus Conus; species Conus betulinus. Next base: position 73,895 of record JADBJO010007539.1, on the reverse strand, counting down.
AAGTTAAATTTGTAGATATTTTAATCTTTCCTGATATGAATGATATTTTATATTATGAATCATCTTAGTTGCTCTTCTTTGTACCTGTTCTAGGGCTTTGATTGTTTCTTTAGCATTGGATACCATACAGTCTTTCCATATTCATGAACGGGTCTAACTAGTGTCTTATATAATCGTAAAAAAAGTATCCTTTTCTGTAAATGTAAAGGTTCTTTTTATTATTCCAATCATTCTGTCAGCCTTATTAATACTATTTACAATATGACTGTCAAATAGCAAATTTTTGTCAAAAGTCACACCTAGGTCTTTCTCTTCCTCACATTTAGATACTTTTATTTCCTCGTCCCCAATTTTCATTATATATATACTGCTTTTGTGGGTTTGTT